>CM055124.1:75515280-75722506 GCA_029206835.1 Rana muscosa | reverse complement strand
AGATGAGTTATGCAAATGAGCCAGGCTGATTATATTAATATTAAGGTTTCTATTTCCCCAAAATCTTTGCTACTTTTAGTTTCAATTCTCAAATTTTCTCTCCAAACACAATAGTAATGCTGCACTCAAATATCTCTGTTCAATTTTCCAGTAGTTTACACAAACAAGTAAAAAAAAACACAACCTGAATCCGATGACCATTGAAGTCAAAGGCAAAACCCACAAGAAAAAAACTATCCCTGAAATAAACTCCCACAGCATTAAAATTGTATGAAAAAATGAATTTACATGACACTATACACATCTACAACACCCTACAGATAACTCACAGATTAAAAAACATGTAAAAACATACAAAAACCCACCAGAAAATAAAAGAGTGGAAAAGCATCAGTCCCTGTACAATGGAACCTTGGATTACGAGTAAAAGCTTTTTGAATAACGAGCAACTTTTTTTTTTTAATTCTAAACTCGGTTTGCAAGTGTTGTCTTGCAAAACGAGCAGAATTCAAGCTAATGGGGTGTGCAGTACCGCATTTGGCCAGAGGTGCGGGTGCGCCGGTGACACTCGGAACGGTTTGGAGCCTTTCTCGGAACCACTCGGAAATACTCGAAAAATACTCTGTTTCCGAGTGTTTCCGAACCTTTCCGTGGGTTTCCGAGATCAGCCGAGGTGTTCCTGAGTGTTTCTGAGGCTCTCTGGCGCTCCCCCCACCTCTGGCCACATGCGGTATTGCATGCCATAGAAGTCAATGCGGAACTAATTATCTTAGTTTCCATTGACTTCTATTGGGAAACTCGCTTTGATATGCAAGTGCTTTGGATTACAAGCATTCTCCTGGAACGGATTATGCTCGTAATCCAAGGTTCCACTGTATTATGTTATCATCAACCACTTCAATACCGGGCACATTCCCCCCCCCCCCCCTTCCAGCCCAGGCCAGTTTTCAGCTTTCAGCGCTGTCACACTTTGAATGACAATTGCGTGGTCATGCAACACTGTACCCAAACTACATTTGTATCATTTTGTTTACACAACTAGAGCTTTATTTTGGTGGTATTTAATCACCACTGGGATTTTTTTTTTTTTCGAAATAAACAAAAAAAGACCAAAAAATTTTTGGGGGGAAAAAAAACACGCAGTTTTCTTCATTTCTGTTATAAAATTTTGAAAATAAATAGTTAGACCACTTTCACACTGAGGCGCTTTTCAGGCGCTTTCACGCTAAAAAAAAGCACCTGAAAAACGTACGAAAACGTATTTCCATTAAAATCAATGAATGCTTTCACACTGGGGCAGTGCGCTGAAAAAACGCCCCTCTCCATTGAAATGAATTGAAAGCGCTTCAAAAGCGCCTGAAAAGCGATTAAAAAAAAGTTTTTCAAGCACCTCAGTGTGAAAGTGGCCTTGTTCTTCATAAATGTGGGCCAAACTGTATTCTGCTACATTTTGTGGGTGAAAATAACCCAAATCAGTGTTTATTATTTAGGCCCCTTTCACACTGAGGCGTTTTTACTGCATGTCGCGGTAAAAATAGCGCTACAAAAATGCCTGAAATAATCCTGCCCCATCATTCTCAATGTGAAAGCACTGAGGGCTTTCACACTGAGGCGTTGTGCTGGCTGTGCGTTGGAAAAAATCCTGCAAACAGCTTTTTTGGAGCATCTTTGGGGCGCATAAAATAGCGCTGTAAAAACGCCTATCCCCATTAAAATTAATGAGTACCGCGGTAAAAACGCATAGGCGCAAGCGTTATTTAATAAATAACGCTAACGCCCATGCGGTTTTACCGCGTTTGTACCGCGTTCGCGCTAAAAATAGCGCAAACGTGGTAAAAACGCATAGGCGTTAGCGCTATTTTTACCGCGAACGCAGTAAAATCGCGGGAAAAAATCTTATAATTTTTTTGCGTTTTTTCAACGCCTCAGTGTGAAAGGGGCCTTAGTCTGTAGGAAAGTTATGGAGTCCATCAATCAATCCTGATGCACTGACGGCCGATCTCATTTCTTGAGGCCCTAAAATGCCAGAACAGTACAAATATCCCAAAATGACCCTTTTTGGAAAGTATTTAGTAAGAGGCATGGCGGGTGTTGTTGAAGTTGTTATTTTTTATCATAATTTTTTTGAAAATGAAGAAATAAAAAAACAATATTTCATTTTTTTTTTTTTTTACATACTGTCACTAGTGCAGTACAGTGTCATCATATGACTGGTGTGGCGGTGATCAGCAACACTGACTGGTGACAGTACGAAAAAAAAAAGAAAAAAAAATGTATTACATTTCTTTGTTTTTCTTGTTTCACGTCTTTTTTTTTTTTTCTACACAAAGAAGTAAAAAAAAAAACACACAACCTGAATCTGATGACTATTGAAGTCAAAGGCAAAACCCACAAGAAAAAAAGGAACATTTTCCTACTCTGGGAAAGTGATCAGTATTTTTTTTTTTTTTTTACACATTATGTTTGCTTATAGCAGTAAAATTACATTGGTATAAGCAAGCATTTTACTGATTCATTCAGTTTGTTTTGTTGTGATTAGCTGTGATTGGTCAAAGCTAATCACGTGGTATAGATGGCCTGTGATTGGCCCTGTCTGTACCATGTGATCAAATTGACTACACGGTTTAGGAGATATTTACAATTCCCCGGATTTCTTCTGTGCATGCGCTGATGTATGTGTCAGACAAAGTCCAGCGATCACCATTTTATTCTCTAGATTCTCTGCTAATATGTATATATATATATATATATATATATATATATATATATATATATATATATATATATAATGTTTGGGGGTTCTAAGTAATTTTCTAGCAAAAAATACTGATTTTAACTTGCAAGCAACAAATGTCAGAAATAGGCTTATGCCGCGTACACACGACCGTTTTTCACGACGTTAAAAATTCCATTTTTTAAATTGGGCATTAAAACCGATCGTGTGTAGGCTCCAGAGCATTTTTAACGACGTGAAAAATGGCCTAAAAAAAAATGAGAACCTGCTCTATTTTTTCACGTCGTTTTTCACGTCGTTTTTTTTAACGACGTGAAAAACAGCCATGTGTATGCTTTTACGAGGGGAAAAAAAACGCGCATGCTCAGAAGCAAGTGATGAGACGGGGGCGCTCGTTCTAGTAAAACCAGCGTTTGTAATGGAGATAGCACATACGTCACACTGTAACTGACTGAAAAGCACGAGGCTGAAAAGCGCGAATCGTCGCTCAACAAACTTTACTAACATGAAGGGTGGCGCCATCCGAACGGAACTTCCCCTTTACAGTGCCTTCGTGCGTGTTGTACGTCACCGCGCTTTGCTCGAGCGGTTTTTTTCATGAACGTGTGTAGGCAAGGCAGGCTTGAGAGGAAACAAGAAAATTCACGTTGAGAAAAGCGCAGTTTTTGAAAATGACATTAAAAACGATCGTGTGTATGCGGCATTAGTCATGAAAGGTATAAACACAAAATAAATGAAATGGTGACCCCTAGTGGGAGTAATTGTGTATGACACCAAAATATATTAAATATATCACAATGAAAGTGGTATGTGCAACACTGACCTCTAGTGGGTATAAAAATTATAACACATATATATATATATATGTCAGACAAAGTCCATTAATCCAGTAATATCTTCTGTGAACCAATGCTGTCCACACACAATCCAATGGTGAATGATAACAAATGAGTGACTTATCACCACATGGACCCTCCACCAGTCACACTATGTGCTCACCTCCCAGAGCGGCCCTCAATTGGAACAAGTAGCACCTTCCCCTTTGGGGTCTCAATCCAGGATCTTTAAGCTTCCACTAGTGATCTCCTGCAAGCGTGATCTCTCATATAGGATGGCAACATAAGGGTAAAAAAGGAACTAGCATAGTGTAATACTGTAAAATGAAATTTATTTAAAACACAAGCAACTATTCCACTCACATTTAGGAATGCACTATCCCTGGTGCATACAGGTGATGAACTTGAAAGTATACAGATCTGTCCCTGGGGTCACAAAATCAACTGCAAGTCCTCAGCCCCGCGGCCCTCATGGGTGATCGTGTACTTCCTACAATCAATGCGATGATGTCACAAGCCCTGGCGCGTTTCGTCACTCACATGTGACTTTATCAAAGGGTATCATACACAACGCACCAAAAAACAGTGTAAATGCACCAGTCCCTGTATACACTATATTGTCAAAAGTATTGGGACACGCACATTGTGGTGGATATTTTGATTCTAATTCTTTTTCATATCCTGTACTCTAAATAAACCACCATGCCCCCCAACGGACACATGTATATATGTATTTATGAAGCACTACCCTCGTAGGAGCTGCTGGTTTAATAGCGCCCAATCATTGGGAACAGGACGCTGCATGTGCATGTGTATGTATGTGTGTATATACATATATATATATGTATATATATATATATATATATATATATATATATGTATATATATATATGTGTATTTGTCGTCAGAGTCTTCGAGTCCTCGAGTGTGACAGTGATAACCCTAATGCACCAAGGCCTGAGGTGTGCCTTGGCCTAGCTGGTCAGTATGCCTGAAAAGTGGGCATACCCTGAATGTAAGAATAAGGAAAATAGAATGAGTATGCATGAATCTGGGGGAACGGGTGGGTGGGAGCCCAGAAATGACGGCAACCCAGACCCGACAGGGGAGGAGGCTTAAGTAGCCCTCTCAGTCTCCTCCCACAAATACAGGCTGGCCTGCGGCCAGCCTTACCACTTGTCGTCAGAGTCTTCGAGTCCTCGAGTGTGACAGTGATAACCCTAATGCACCAAGGCCTGAGGTGTGCCTTGGCCTAGCTGGTCAGTATGCCTGAAAAGTGGGCAAAAAGAGACAACTGTAGGTGAAGAAGGGAAGGTAACGAACAGAGAAGTAGCACGTACCCGGACGGCAACAGTATCTGAACCCGGTCCCGTGCAAGAATGGAATAAGCCTGATGCCCGGCACAATCCAAACATGAGAATGACCTGCTAGCAAATGAGAGGATACGTGGGGGAAAGGAAGCAAAGGCTGGCCCGAGGAGCCTCTGCAACCGATGGGCGAGTAGATCGTAATACTCCAACCGGACATCAAAGATGTGCCTCCGGCCTACCCATACTAGGTATGGGGAAGAGAGGGAGAGGGCAAAAATTGACGACTGGCAGGAGTTGTAGGACTGGATACCTGGAGGATGGGTTGCCGGAGTAGGCGGAAAAGGCCAAGCGCCACGGCAATGAGCATCGTCAAGCATGGGAGAAACATGCCAGACACAGAACACTGGTTCCACCTGACTCAATCGGATCGTGCCACCGCCTGTGACCTGACAAGCAACTGAATCCTGAACCGAGAAAGGAAGGTCAGGCTCCATCCCGGGCAAGAAGTCTCATGGCATGATGCAGACATGCCTAGACAAAAGATCAGAGCCGCTAGCGGAACCCCAAACCCACCCCTGTGGCCGACAAGGGGCCGTGGCTCAGCACACACCCCAAGAAAGACTGTGAAACCCTAGGTGGTGACCAGGGCCTCAGCAACAGAACGATGATTTAGTAAAATGAAGACTGCTTCCTACCCAAGGGTGAACCCAGTGAAGAATGACATCCGCACCAATCAACTAGCCCTGGCAACGGGCAGGACTGATGGAAGCGAGTGCAAGCAATGTTTGATGAAGGCGAAGATGCCAGCGCAGCCCAACCTGAGAACACAAACCAGAGAAATGACAGACAACCAGACATGAGAACAACAACGAGCCTACCTAAGAAGAGAACATGCAGAAGTGACAAGACCACCGCGCGTACATAAACCTGATGACGGATGACCCCCCCCCACCTTGTGTGAGTGGCGAGTGAGCCCGAGTAACCTGTAGCGCAGAGACAGGCAATTAACTGAACACTCAGGGCTGGTGTACCCACGGACCGTGGTGGGTGATCGTATAGGTGTAAGAATGAACGTGCATCGTATGACGTATGGTATACGGGCGAGAAGATTGTGGTCAACAATCATTAAAAACGAAACCTCAGCCCGTATGGATCTGTAGACGTGACAGATCCGGAAATGTGTGCCCTAACTAACCCAGGTACAAACATGGACGAAGATAACATGACACATAGTAACCAACAAAGAAGAGAACAGCTACCGGAGTATGCCGTGACTGGACCACAACACCCCTCTAGAACGCTAAGACTGAAACGTTGCAACGGAAATGCTGAGACTGAATGCTGAGGCGGAAATGCTACGACAGAAATCCTGGGGCAGCAAAACGCAACGACAGAAATCCTGGGGCAGCAAAACGCAACGACAGAAATCCTGGGGCAGCAAAACGCAACGACAGAAATCCTGGGGCAGCAAAACGCAACGACAGAAATCCTGGGGCAGCAAACGCAACGACAGAAATCCTGGGGCAGCAAAACGCAGCCAGAAATCCTGGGGCAGCAAAACGCAGCCAGAAATCCTATGAGCAAGCATCATACCCTGATGTGAAACGCGTTAGCCTTGCCCTGCATGAAGTGACAAGACCACCAGAAATCCTGGGGCAGCAAACGCAGCCAGAAATCCTATGAGTAAGCATCATCCCCTGATGTGAAAACGCGTTAGCCTTGCCCTGCATGCAGTGACAAGACCACCGCGCGTACATGAACCTGATGACCCCACCCTTGTGTGCGTGGCGAGTGAGCCAGAGTAACCTGTAGCGCAGAGACAGGTAATTACACTGAACACTCAGGGCTGGTGTACCCACGGACCGTGGTGGGTGATCGTATAGGTGTAATGAATGAAGGTGCATCGTATGACGTATGGTATACGGGCGAGAAGATTGTGGTCAACAATCATTTAACAACGAAACCTCAGCCCGTATGGATCTGTAGACGTGACAGATCCCAAAATGTGAGCCCTAACTAACCCAGGTACAAACGTGGACGAAGATACAAAGATACATGGTAACCAACGAAGATAAGAACGGAAGAACGGCAGAAATGCAATGACAGAAATGCCGGGGCAGAAACGCAATGACAGAAATGCTGGGGGCAGAAACGCAATGACAGAAATGCTGGGGGCAGAAACGCAATGACAGAAATGCTGGGGGCAGAAACGCAATGACAGAAATGCTGGGGGCAGAAACGCAATGACAGAAATGCTGGGGGCAGAAACGCAATGACAGAAATGCTGGGGGCAGAAACGCAATGACAGAAATGCTGGGGGCAGAAACGCAATGACAGAAATGCTGGGGGCAGAAACGCAATGACAGAAATGCTGGGGGCAGAAACGCAATGACAGAAATGCTGGGGGCAGAAACGCAATGACAGAAATGCTGGGGGCAGAAACGCAATGACAGAAATGCTGGGGGCAGCAACGCAATGACCGAAATGCTGGGGGCAGAAACGCAATGACCGAAATGCTGGGGGCAGAAACGCAATGACCGAAATGCTGGGGGCAGAAATGCAATGACAGAAATGCTGGGGGCAGAAATGCAATGACAGAAATGCTGGGGGCAGAAATGCAATGACAGAAATGCTGGGGGCAGAAATGCAATGACAGAAATGCTGGGGGCAGAAATGCAATGACAGAAATGCTGGGGGCAGAAATGCAATGACAGAAATGCTGGGGGCAGAAATGCAATGACAGAAATGCTGGGGGCAGAAATGCAATGACAGAAATGCAATGACAGAAATGCTGGGGGCAGGAATGCAATGACAGAAATGCTGGGGGCAGAAATGCAATGACAGAAATGCTGGGGGCAGAAATGCAATGACAGAAATGCTGGGGGCAGAAATGCAATGACAGAAATGCCGGGGCAGAACTGTAATGACAGAAATGCTGGGGGCAGAAATGCAATGACAGAAATGCTGGGGGCAGAAATGCAATGACAGAAATGCAATGACAGAAATGCTGGGGGCAGAAATGCAATAACAGAAATGCTGGGGGCAGAAATGCAATAACAGAAATGCTGGGGGCAGAAATGCAATAACAGAAATGCTGGGGGCAGAAATGCAATAACAGAAATGCTGGGGGCAGAAACACAATAACAGAAATGCTGGGGGCAGAAACTAAATGACAGAAATGCTGGGGGCAGAAATGCAATAACAGAAATGCTGGGGGCAGAAACGCAATGACAGAAATGCAGGGGTGGAAAGAAATAACAGAAAAGCTGGGGAAGAAAATGCTGGGGCAAAAGGCAACCCCCCCCCATGATACCCCACGTGAGTACCGGGAGGTGAGCAGGCGAGTGAGCGCCCCCCCCCATGGAGCCAGGGTGAGAACCAGGAGGCCTGCGGGCGTCCCCTCCATGGTGCACGGCGTGGGTTCCAGGGAGGTGAACTTGACAAGGCAGAGAGACTGGAAACGCAGAGACTGGAAAACGCAGAGACTGAAAAACGCAGAGACTGGAAACGCAGAGACTGGAAACGCAGAGACTGGAAACGCAGAGACTGGAAACTGGAAACGCAGAGACTGGAAACGCAGAGACTGGAAACGCAGAGACTGGAAACGCAGAGACAGGATGTTATGACAAAATGCAGTATTGCAAGGAAAAACTACCAGCCACCTCCCCCCCATACTGCCAGCGAGATCCCTGAGAAACAGATGGACAACCCCTCCCACGCTGCCAGCGTGACCCCGGGAGATGACGGGTGGACAGCCTCACCACCCCCCCCCCCAAGCTGCCAACGTGACCCTGGGATGAGTGTGCACAACCCCCCCCCCCTCCTCCCCCTCATGACACCGGCGTGAGCCCAGGGGAGGTTTGAACTGACAGACAATCAGGCGGCCCTTCAGTAGAGCAAGGAGGAGTGATGGGCGGGTAGGTAGGTGGACGCTCCCCCCCCCCCCCTATTTGCAGACATGGATGTGGAGAGCCCCCCCCCCACCCCAATGACCGAGACGGATGACCTGCTGAGCGAACGGCACTGCAGGATGCCGGCGAGTGCCTGGAGGAGTGGGTGAGTGGATGGACGCCCCCCCCCCCTTCAGCTAGAGGCCATGAAACAGACAGGGAGGAGGAGGGTGGCCCTGCAAGGATGCAAGCATGTGCCCGAAAGGAGTGAAGGAAGGAAGGGCGGCCCCCCCTCCCCCCCCCCCATGCGGCAACATGCGCCCAGAGTAGTGAGAGGGCTCCCCCTCACTCTGTGTGAGCCTGGAAAGAAGATGGGGTGCACGAGCGGGCGGCGGCCCTGCAGCAACCGGCTTGAGGCCGGAAAAAAAAAAATGTGGGTTGGAGGGGTCCCGCCCCTTTCCCGGATGAGCACTGAAAACACGTGGACAGGCCCCCTCTCTGCATGAGTTGTCAGCAGGGAAAGGATGGCTTGATGGGCAGGCGGTGTGAGCACCAGGAGACTGCTGCAGACGGCCGCCGCTCTGCTAGCCCAGAAATGACGGCAACCCAGACCCGACAGGGGAGGAGGCTTAAGTAGCCCTCTCAGTCTCCTCCCACAAATACAGGCTGGCCTGCGGCCAGCCTTACCACATATATATATATATATATATATATATATATGTAGGGGAACGGGTAAAATCTGTTTATGAGTTTATATTTTCTTTGAGAGAGAGCTCCCCCCATACTGTAAACAAAGGACGTATCATCTCCTGTTGGTTGGGAACACAAATAGGTTTCAGGTGATACTTAGAGATTATCCTTTTGTCTTGAAAGGGCCAGTACAGACATCAAGACCCCATCACAGCAGGGGCCCTTAGCATGCTAATGTGGGAAGTGGTTAAACTGTACATCAAAGGCACACACCTTAGTTCTGAAGGCAGATCTGAATAGGCTAGGTAAAGAGACTTGAGATTTCAACCAATCAGGTGGTCAGCTTTGAACCAATGAGACCACGGGATTTTGCATCCTGGGTGATGGGGGAGTAGGCATATAGGGGGTATATATTAGTCAGCCAGAGCCATAATAAGGCCTTGCGAATGATGTCTTGACGCAGACGACATGGTGACGTAGTAAGCTCTCTCTGTCTCTCTCTCTCTCTCCCTCTCCCTCTCTCTCTCCCTCTGCCTCTCTCTCTCTGTCTCTCTCTGTCTGTCTCTCTCTCTCCCTCTCTCCCTCTCTCCCTCTCTCTCTCTCTCTCTCTCCCTCTCTCTCTCTCTCTCTCTCTCTCTGCCTCTCTGCCTCTCTCCCTCTCTCTCTCTCTCTCTCTCCCTCCCATGTTTAAGAATCTTACTTCTCTTTTGCTCTCTTGTTCCTATTGGTATTAATCCTGTAACATTGGTATCATCTTCATCATAGGTATTATCAGGTTTGTCATAGCAATATTCCTATTATGTATCGTGTAACATTGGTATCACCTTGCTATTAGGTGGTATCGTTTCTGTATAAATAAATGTCATTGTTTTCTCTTTTCCCACCGCTATCGTTTGATTTCATTTTATATAGAAAAAAGGTTTTTAATCACTTATTTTAAGCATTTAAGCGAGACGTAGATGTCCGGAACAGATGTTGCCCTGCGTGTGAGGAAGTTTAAAGTTGGGTGAATATTATTTCTTGTATGGTAGACAGAGGTGGTCCTAACGCCAGAAATGCTAAGCGTTTTCTTATGTCTTTTTAACCTGTCTGAATACCTAACAAAAACTTCTCAGAACTTAACTTTTTACCTTTTTGTCTAGGCGAATATTTTGATGAGACTGATTTTTGAATAATGTATGTATATAGAATGAAATTGCAGCAGGGTGTCAGTATGAATGATAAGGGCTCTGTTTGGAATCAATTTCAGTTGTTCCTTTGAAAAGATTAGGCCAATCTTTGGGATTGAAACAAACCTGTGCGTATAGGGCTGCGTTTCCACTGGCGCAACTCCAATGTCGTGTGACGTTGAAATGCAGCTTTAGTGCGACTGTGGTGTGGTGTTGAATACAATTTTGATAGAGTCACTGCAGCTTTGAGTCACATAGATTGGAATGGGTGCTATTGAAATCAATGGTAAGCGATTTGTAATGCGACTTTGTGTCCAAGGTCGCATGGCGAATTGCATCAGTGGAAACAGAGACTAAATCACACTGAATTATCTGGATGTATGGGAATCTATCTTTCTGTGTAAACTACTAACGGGGGGATTGTAAGCTGTTGGGGCAGATTTTGATGTTTGGTGTGAATGGAGTAGTGCGTTTTTGTTCGGTGTTGCAATCTAATGGAGACTATTTTTGTTTTCCTTTGTGTGTGGGAACCCATGTGGTATGTGCCATGCTGGTTTTGGCGGGAAAAATTGGGCATCATCCACCATTTTGTCATGGTCCATGAGATGTGCGGTGGTCATCCACCATTTTGTTGTGGCTTGGCTTGTCGGCCATCTTGAGAGGCGTTTAGAGTTTGAGATGGGAAGTTCCAGGTTAGCAAACAAAACTGTCTCCTGCACTACAAGCAATCAGAGGGTCTAATCAAGCTTAATGCTTGGAAAGCCCTGTTATACAGTCATTTTTTTTTTTAGAATACTTTGGAGAAGTCCACGGGGAGATTAAACTATTTATTTAGTTGGGAAGATTTCCAGGCTAATTTTTGAAGGACTATAGTCAGAGCAGGGATTGTTCTGGCAAGTAGTGAAAAAAATATTAGTAACGGCGACGGGGGCAGTACCCGTCGACCCAATCATTGGTCAGAGAGTAGCTAACTCTGAGGAAAAAAGCAACCTATAAGAGGTTTGCGGGATCAGTTCAAGGTCTTTCGTCCGTAAAGGATGGGTAATAAAATCGCTTCAAAGAGGGAGTCTAACCGTGGGGAACCTTACCACTTGACCCCGAAGGAAGAAAGGATTGATACAGGGGCCTTGAGTTGGGAAGTACGCAATGTTGGGAATGGTGGACTGGGAAACTGTATTTTGGAAAAAAAAATGGTACGGTCAAGCCAAATGCTTGGGAAAGAGATGCTTATTGTGCATGGATGGTAGAATAATGATGAACAGGGGGACAAGGAGGAACCTTACCAAACAGATGTTATTGGTTTAAGAAGTACAGGTTATGATAGAAAAGATTCTGATTTGTGTGATGTCTAGAGGTCATCTTTGACCAAGTGTGTGAATATGTGTGTGTGGAGACTTTGCGAGAGGTGTAGTGCGCATCTGTGACATTATGATCTCAGCTGCTGACAGCCCAAAATGACCCCCCTTTCTTTTCAACCAGATCTGTGAGAATGTAAAACGAATTGTATTGACATGCAAATGACCTGAACCAGGCTGTAATAGTTTTTGTGTGAAAGTGCTTTTACTAAAATGTGTTTATGTTACAGAAGACGATTCAGCAAGGGATTTTGTGGTGAAGTATTATGATTGGTTGATAAATTTTTGGGGGGGGATTACTGGTATACCATAAAACACAAACCACATGGTATTAATGTGTATCATGTAATACATATTAATTAAAAGTTGAGCTCAACAATTTTTGGTATTTTAAAAAAAGTGCACGGTTTATGTAATGTAAAGTAATGTATATTTGTGTTTCATATGCTAATGTCTTGTTACTGGAATTGTTTTTTGTAAATTGCAAAAAATGGAATGTTTATCCCTAACTTTTATTGGAATTTTATCCCTCAAGCCTCGTACACATGACAGAGTTTCTCGTCGTAAAAAACACGTTGTTTTTTTCGACGAGATTCTTGTTTACCTTGTCGATTTTCTCCTCAAGCTTTCCATGCGTACACACTGACATTTCCCAATTTCCTCGTTGTTCTCCGCGGTCACGTCCAGCACGTACGACGGCACTATAAAGGGGAAGATCTTTTTTCTTGGCGCCACCCCTTGGGCTGCTTTTGCTGATCTCGTGTTACCGCGTGTGAAGTAAAAGTTTGGGAAGAGACGATTCGCGCTTTTCAGTCTTCGTACTTTTCAGTTCGTTTTCTGCGGTTCAGTTTGTGCTTGTGGGTTCGTATCTTGACTTTCAGGGTGTCTAGGCAGGTCGTATCTGTTTTACAGTGCGTTCTTGCCTGTTCGTTTCTGTTTTTCAGTTCGTTATTCATAGGCCTTGCTGTTCTAAAGTGTGTTCTGTTCTGTACGTTCTGATAAGACGACTGTTTCCTAGCCATGTCGCCTGGACGTTCTCGTCGTCGAGTTCGTGCTGTGCGTGCGCTTGGTGTTGGTCTGCTTGTTTTGGACCAAGACCAGTCCATGAACGGTGTGAGGAGGAGTTCATGGACCAAGAATTGGTTGCTCCAGCGGGACCAATTCTGCCACATGCCTCTGCTGCGGGAGATAGTCGAGAATAATCCTGAGGACTACAGGAATTTTCTGCGGATGTCTGACCCCGTTTTTCAGGAACTGTTGGCTTTGGTGTCCCCCTATATTACCAGGAAGGACACCGTTATGCGGGAAGCCATCAGTGCTGAGCAGAGGCTCATCGCCACGTTACGTTACCTGGCGACAGGGAGAAGTCTTCAGGACTTGAAGTTCACGACAGGCATCTCCCCCCAGGCTCTGGGCCTCATAATCCCAGACACCTGTTCTGCCATTATTCAAGTCCTGCAGGAGGACTATATTAGGGTAAGTTTTCTCCCTTAACATCACATTTTATGTATTACATGTATGCTAATGTATTGTATTTCTTTCATCCTTCCCTAATTACCATGATTGTAATATGCTGAGAATGTCCCCTTTGTCCTCATGCATGCTGGAAGCTTTAGATTGCCCCTTTTTTCTCCTCCATGCATATTTCCCTTCACTAACCTTTCCAGCAGGGGCGCCTGTTGCT
This sequence comes from Rana muscosa, assembly GCA_029206835.1. Taxonomy (NCBI): domain Eukaryota; kingdom Metazoa; phylum Chordata; class Amphibia; order Anura; family Ranidae; genus Rana; species Rana muscosa. Next base: position 75,708,838 of record CM055124.1, on the reverse strand, counting down.
CCAAATGTTTGGGGGTTCAAACCCCAATTTAGGAAATAAACTTCCTCCTTTTTTGCTCTGGTGCCTATTAAACGCCCCCATGTGTTCCCTCCAATGCAGCCATTTTGTTCCCTCTAATGCAGCCATTTTGTCCCCTTCAATGCAGCCAGTTCCACCCCAGCCCTGCACTTACCTTCTTGTGGTCAGCGCCATCCTTCTTCTGTCCTTGATGTCTTCTCCTTCTCTTGATGTTGCATCAGCCAATCATGTTACCATTAAACAGACTTGGTGAACATGATTGGCAGAGCAGCCTGTCAGTGTTTACCCAAGGAATGCCCCCCCCCCTGCGTCCCCTATTTAACTTTTCTGAAGCCAATTACATCCCTCAGGCTGTAATGTGCAAGACAATTTTCCTTACTGTTTCTGATATGCAATTTTAAGCGCATAAATGCCGCAGTTCTTTATATGTCGGTCGCTTAACAGGGGGCCATCCACCTGAATAGTGGGCGGCATAGACAATACATAGGTTAATGCAAGGCATGAACCTATGTATTGTTCTGAGTGACGGGCACAGGAGAGAGGGGGCAGTGCTCCAGCGCCCACTCTGGACGCACCGCCACTGCAATGCTATCCTGTGTCCAAACACATCTACCCCCCCCTCCCCATTATAATTTATTAATGGACCATCATAGGGGGTGATGAATATGATACATGAGCCTTCCATTATACTTATTTAAAACACCTTAATAAACGTAGACTTTGCTTGATGTTGGCCTCTAATGTATTTTCTTAGAATATACTTGTAATGTTTGATTTGTGTATTCTAATATTTTTTCATCTTGTTTGACTCCACAGCTTCCTTCCACGCCACAGGAATGGCAGACTGTGGCATCGGAGTTTGCCACACGGTGGGACTTCCCCAACTGCGGTGGTGCTATAGACAGGAAGCACGTCCGCATCGTGCCGCCACCCCGTTCTGGGTCCTACTACTTCAATTACAAGGGGTTTCATAGCATTGTGCTGATTGCGGTGGTGTCAGCACGGTATGAATTCCTCTATGTTGATGTAGGGAAGAATGGCCGGATGTCCGATGGGGGATCCTTCATCCAGACGGAGTTTGCCCTCCGTCTCCAGAGTGACGACCTTGCATTGCCACCGGATGCAGGGAATATTGAAGGACTCCCCTTTGTTTTTTTGGCTGATGAAGCCTTCGGGCTCGGACCACATCTTATGAGGCCATTTCCTCAGAGGACCCTGACCCCAGAGAAGAGGGTGTTCAATTACCGGCTGGCCAGGGGCCGAAGAGTCGTTGAAAATGCCTTTGGCATAATGGCCAGCCGGTTCCGCCTTTTTAGGACTTCAATACACTTGGCGGACTACAAAATAAACTATGTAGTATTATGCTGCTGTGTGCTACACAATTTTCTTTGCCGCAAATCTAATTCCTATATGGCCTCAGTTTTGCCTGAGGCTGGACTTTCCCCTGATAATCCCCTGCCCGGCCTGGAATCTGCCCGTGCTGGCTTGCCCCCCCAAAATGCCCGTGATGTTCGGGACAAATACATGGACTATTTCACGGGTAGGGGGGCAATTCCTATGCCAGGCTATGGCTAATGATTCCTGTCTAACAATCAAAATAAAAATCTGGTTTAAACTTCTAACTTTTGTTGGTTTCCTGTCTCCTAGTTTGTCTTAGTGCATTTGTAGTGCCAAGTGTATTTTCCTTTAGTAAATACCAACCATTTCACTATGTAACCTTTAAAAAATAACCAAATAAGGTTAGAGCGTATTAGAAAAAGAAGCTACACGTTGTTTGTGTTCAAATATTTTACTATGTGCAAATTCACACACTTTTTTTTTTTTATTTTACATTTTTTGTTTGCCTGGCCACAAACCGGCAATTGTTTTCTTAGGAAAATACAAAAACAACAGTTGCATTCCAAAAATTACAAAATTGGATACCTCGGAGCAATCTGAGACATTCACTTACACAAACTATATGTCTCTATGTGCCCGTCCTAATATGGGGTCCTGCCACCCCTTGCCCAGCCAAAAATTGAATATGCACACAATTGGGATTATTTTCCTATAGGGATTTTAGACTCCTGATCCCTATTGTCAACATGTGCTATCTGCCATCAGGGGTGATCAATGGATGTGTTTTGGGGGTGCAACCCCTTCCTCAGTTCACCTACTTTAGAAACGAGGAAGGGGTTGCACCCCCAAAAGACGTACATGGATATCCCCTGATGGCAGATAGCACATGTTGACACACTGTGTGCAGATTCAATTTTTGGCTGGTTTGATTGTCAAAAGGTTTTTTAAAAGTTGAAGAAGAAACATGAAAAAAAGGGGGTTGGGATGCCTTATTGAATTCTCCCCAAAACATCGAGAATGTCTTTAAATGTTTGATCCATCACATGAATTCTTTCTTTAATTTTGTCCAGTTCCGTGCTCCATTCCATCACTTGCTGTATTATTCGGAGGGCACTGTCAGCAGAGAAAGGTGTACTATCCTTCACCACAACATTTACATCCCCTTAAAACAAAATAAAAAGGTATTATAACTCTGCAGGCCTACCTCTCTTACCTGAAGCTGTGGTGTCAGATACTGACCTGTTGTGGTGACCAGTTCCACAACGTCATCCACCTCTCCTTCCTGCACTTCTCCTTCCTCCACCTCAACTTCCTCCACATCTTTAGGTTGTTGGTCTTTTGGAGTTTGGGGTTGTTGTGAAGCTGTGGGGTTCCTGTGCTCCCTGGAGTGTCCTCCTCCCAGTCTTCTCTCCCCTATGAGAATCAAACAAAAGGTAGAGTTATCACACAGAAATTCTCTATGTAAACAAAAAAAAAACAGGCTAAATTGCTTGGAAGTGGGGTACAAGTGTGTGTTTGGGCGGAAGTTAAAGATGAATGCATTATTTCTGAGCAAGAATATGCTTAGTATTCACCTTTGTCTGTCATTTTTTAGACATGTAGGCAACACAAAAATTCTCTGATGCACCTGTGTGGGACACCCAAAAAAGGCAGGTCTGTTGGCCCACACTATAGTGCTCCAAAGTACAGATGTGGAAGCAGCTGCTGAGTGTCCTCTCCTTTACACAGTTTACAGTTTGCATTTCATTCTCTTTACAAACACATCATCTAGCCTAAAACTTTGTGCCCCAAATTTCCAAAAATATGGCAGATGTCTAATTACTTTTGTGGCTGTAAAATAAGCCAAAACAGCGGATAGTGGCTGAACGAAGTGTCTGTAACGTAACGAACGATTACTGTGGCCAACCAAGTTCAAAATATTACATTTTGGAAGGGAGTCCAATAAGAAAAAAAAACTAAACCAGCAACATGTCAGTTTAGAAAAGGATTAATAGCATAAAAGTGTACATTTTACTTACTTTTTGCGAGCATTCTCTTAATGCTCCTTAACTGCTCTGGCTCCCTCAGTTTGAGGTCTGACCACCTCTTTCTGAGCTGCTCATTTGAGCGTTTCACCCCGAAATTCGTCTTCAGACTCTTCACGACTTTAGTGAGGATTTTTGCCTTCCTTCTATTTGGTTTGCTATACGGCCCATGCTTTGCGTCATAATCAGACTTGAGCAAGATGTCCACCATCTCCGCCATCTCGGCAAAAGACATATTCGATGCCTTGAATCTCCTCCTTGATCGTGACGTTTCCTCGGTCTCCGGGCTTGTCTCCTCCTCGTTAGTTGCGGAATTATCAGACACCTGCTGTAACTCCGCCATATCTGTCTGCGCGCCGAAAGAGAAGGGGCGGGGAAAAGATGTTAGTTAGAACGTCATGGGCGGGCGACGTGTGCGGAGCGACGTGTTCGTATTTTGACGCATGCGTGGTGTGTATATAGCAAACACACATGTGACTATAGTACGTTCGGTGTGCGGAGAGAGGAGTTCAAGTGACGGACGTGCGAACAAAGGTATGTGACTTTGAGACTGTGCCAAATTGTTGGCCTATACTGTCTTGAGAATGTTGTAGGATATATATGGTGACTACGATGTTAAGGGGGTTAGACTGTTTGCCTCACATTAGTTATATATTATTTATTTAACTTGCAGATACAATATGAATGTCTTTATTAGTGACAAAGAGTTCCTTGCGGAATTTATTGACCGGGTAAGGGAGCTGCCGGCTCTGTGGGAGACGAAAAACCCCATCTACAAAAAAGAGGGGTGAGAAAAGCAGCACTGGAGAAGCTGCTCCCATTTGTGCAGACCAAGGTGCCCACAGCCACAGCAAAACAAGTGGACACTAAAATTGGGAGCTTGAGAGGCACCTACAGGACTGAACGCTCTAAGGTCCTGGCTTCTCAGAGGTCAGGAGCAGCAGCAGGTGATGTGTATGTCCCGATTTTGTGGTACTACAGCAGGATGTCCTTCCTGGATGACCACATTGAGGCAAGGCCATCACTCTCCACTCTTCCCCCCAGACTTCCCTGCAGCCAACCTGAGCCTTCTCTGGAGCAAGAGGAGGCAGCCATCCTGGATGATCCTGATTTGGCCATCTGGAGCCAGGTATAGTATTAAATGAAAATGTATTGGGATAAAATTAATGTTTGCCAAATATGTCAAGATGAGAAACATACAATATTTTGGCTTCCACAAGTGAAATCAAGATCTCGAGACATTAGTCTGCACTTAATTGGGTGCTAAATAGTCAATCTGATGTAGGTGTAAATTAGAAAAAATGATTTCTGGATTTACATTCTAATTGCTTCAATCATGTTTATAAAGTTTGCTGCAAAGATTAAACCAACATATTAAACTATGTCCCTTTTTCATACACAGGATGAAATCAGCCAGGAGGAGGGTCTGGAAACTGTCAGGCAGAAGGAGGAAGGGCCCAGTGGCAGCCAGGAGGAGGCAGGGCCCACTGTGAGCCAGGAGGTGGCAGGGCCCACTGTGAGCCAGGAGGTGGCAGGGCCCACTGTGAGCCAGGAGGTGGCAGGGCCCAGTGGCAGCCAGGAGGTGGCAGGGCCCAGTGGCAGCCAGGAGGTGGCAGGGCCCAGTGGCAGCCAGGAGGTGGCAGGGCAAAGGAGAAGCACCAGATCCCAGGTGCCTCCCATCCGGCTTCCCAAAAGAGGCAGGAGGGACAGGACCACCAGTGAGGCAGCAATGGCCCTTATTAAAGAGGCCCATGCCACCCTCAAAGAGCCTACATCCCCTGAAGAGGCCATTGCCGGCCTAGTGGAGGCAAAGTTCAAGGTGATGAGCATGGAGCAATGCCTCCTATGCGAGCCCCTGCTCATCACCTTGCTCAACAAGGGGGTGATGGGAAAAATTACCCCCAATACCGCCATTTGTGAGGTGGCACAACTGTCCCAACCTCAACCTCCTCCTCCACCTCCACATTCTTCTTCTGCCCCACCCCCTTCTCCTCCACCTCCACCTTGTTCTTCCGCCCCACCCCCTTCTCCTCCACCTCCACCTTGTTCTTCTGCGCCACCCCCTTCTCCTCCACCTCCTCCTCCTCCTGACAGGAGTACCCCTCCAGTGGCCCAGCCTCCAGCCAAACGAAGAAGGAAGGCTGCAGGAAAGGCTTCAGGAAAGGTTGCAGGGAAGGTTGCCAGGAAGACGAGGAAGTGATGGCCTTGCTTCATTGTGGTCGGACAGAAGGCAGCCTGTTGTAGTACCACACACTTGGGACATATATATCACCTGCTGCTGTTCCTGACCTCTGGGAGGCCAGCATCAGATTGTGCTCAGAAATGTTGGCCTTCTCAAGCTCCCAATTTTAGTGTCCACACAGGGTTGATGTGTGGTCTGGGGTCCCTGGGATGCACAAATGGCAGCAGCTTCTCCAGCGCTGCCTTCTCTTTATTTTAGTTCAAACATGAATAAATGTTATTTTTCTTTAAGTTCATACTTGACTATGTGTATTTGTAAAAATGTAAAATCTAGCTTTGGAGTAAGCAGATACATTTGACTGACAAAAAAAGGGACAGATACCAACCCCCCAAAAAAATAACGAAATCGTATTTCCCAAAAAAGGGTGTAAAATTTAAATAATATATATTAAAAGATTCAATGGGAGATCACTACCAAAACATTGCGAAATTACAATTAACATCAGTTTGAAAAATATCAAACTTTTAAATATTCCTAAAAACTTGCACGATATAATACACATAAATCTTCTTAAGAGCAGCATGAAAAAGGTTAAAAAAAGATAGTCATAACTCTGTGTGAATATCAGCAGCAAAAGAAGTTCATTCGTTTGGATTAATGTAACATTCTAACGAAGATTTCAATGCACAACATTTAAACGATGCAAAAATTTGGAGCGTGACGAATGTGCTATCTCCATTACGAAGGCTTGTTTTACCAGAAGATGCGCTCCCGTCTCATAGTTGCTTGTGAGCATGCGCGCTTTTGGAAGAGTCGTAAAAGCATACACACGAACCATTTTCTCGTCACAAAACAGGCCGACGAGAAACACGACGAGGAAATCTGGAATCCTGATGAGAAAATAGAGAGCAGGTTCTCTATTTTCTTGTCGAGATTCACGGCAATTTTCTCGTCGTAAAACCATACACACGAACAGTTTTCTCGACAAAAAAGCTCACGCGGCACTTTTCTTGCCGGTTTTGGACGAGAAACTCGGTCGTGTGTACGAGGCTTTAGAGTCAATAATTGGGTTTTCTGGCTTTCAGAACAAGAGGAAATCGTAGCCTCCAGAGGACAACGTGATAAAAAATTATTTTTTCCTGGTTGGTCGGGTTTCACATGTAAATGTTTTAGGTTGTCGCCACCATTATCTAGTTGGAATGTCTAGTTGTCAGTCCATTCGGTTGTGTTTTGGACCACCCAGTGTGTGTTGTATGTTCTGATCTACTGAGTAGCAGAACCAATTAACTGAAGTCTGCATATTAGTTGTTATAAAGTAAAAGTTGAGTAAGACTGCCGGGGATAATTGGCACTCTAACACATATGTGAGGCTAAGGAGCATTATAAATCTCTGCCAGGGGTACTGCACTTAGTGGTAAAAGGGTAATGGTCTGATGTTACTTTGGGCGAACTTGTGTTCAGGAGTAGGACTGCTTACACCCCCCCTCGCTGTCATTGTAATTAGGTACACGCCCAACCATACCTGGCTGTACAAGTTTGGCTCATTGCCTGAAGCTAAGATATGCTAATGTCCCTAGCTATCTGTGTGTCCCCAAATGTAGTTCAAACCTGTTTCCTACCGTGTCACCAAGCAATCCCATCTCTCTGAAAAAGGGCAAACCAACCCTTCTCATAGTTTCCTGCTGGGACTGTTTATGTGGCTATTTGTTACCAATTGCCTAATAAATATCTGTGTCTTTCAAGGCACACCGGTCGGCTCAGTTACCCCCTACTGTTCAGTGGTCCCAGCGCCTCAGTGCTGCAAGGGATTTGTCTTAGTCTGCTGGTCAGGTGTGTCTGGTAGCAGCAGTTTCTCAAGCTGGATACACATTATGCAATTTTGTTTTCCCATTTATTTTTAGATTTACCTGCAGAGGTGTGGTATGAGGGCCTGCCTGATTGCATACAAGTTGAGAGGGTGGAGGTCTGGCCTCATATTGTATAGGTTTGGTTGAGTCTGGGGAAAAATTGTGCAGGAAGGTTGTATGGGGTGTTACCAGCTCTTGGCTTTTCCAAGAGCCCTCACGTCCGAGGTATGTGTGGGCATGCCGTATTCTCCTCAGTTTACACCCATAGGTGTCCTTCCTGTCCTAGAGTCCTTGTGTACCTTAACTAGTTGTCTGTGTCTTGCAGGCCAAGAAGACCAGTGCCCCAGTGTGGCGCTAGGCTCCTGTCATTCATGTGAGTCCTGTCTGAATAGTGTAGGCAGCTTGTGTTGTAGGGGTGAAGTATAACATTGTCTGAATACCGAATTGAAAGAGGAGGGAGAAGGTGTGCAGTCTATATGAGGGATTGGGTGTACCTGGTGGCAGGTGGTTTTCAATCCGGGTATCCAGACCATATCCCATAACTTAGGAAAAAAAAAGAGGCTTGATGGCGACTGTCTTCGGAACGGGAGGCAGGTCACTGGGTACCATAAACACCATGGAGCTGGAGATAATCAGGAACACATCGGGAGGTCCTGGGCTACATATCAGGGAAAGGGTAGGACATTCAACTTGCACTGGCCGGAATTAAAAACCTCGGAGAGTTGACTGACTCTTACTCAGTGTGACAAGTTCCACCTTCTAAAGACAGGCAGGTGTGGTAGTATCTGAATTGACTATGAGTCCTATGGAGTGGTGGATGACTCAGTTCCAGGGTTGTCAAAATGTAACTAGTACTATTCTCATCCCTAATGGCAGGGACGGAACATTGTGCCTATATTACGGTCACTTTGGGTACTATCCTATCACTCTACTAGGTTACACACTGGAGTCCATCTGGTTCTGAGGGGTTTGAGTCCGAACAGGGATTGAAAGGAGGAAATTTTTTTGGGGGACATGTGGGACACTGAATATGGTGCAGGTATCTACAGTATTCCATCACCACATGGCACTCCAGCATCTCATAATGGTTGATGAAAACCTATTATCCTATATGTACTGAATACACACTGAATCAAGCGCGGTCATGGTACCAGTGGCTTGCTCCCAGAAATGTGCGGACACAGAGTACAGGACGCTTATCTTGGAGGAGTAACCGGAAGAGGAGGGATGTGTTCAGCACTATATGGGGGGGAAAGAGAACCACGGTGTAAAGTGGCTCAAGATTCCATCAACCATGGTGAGAGGTTGGTAGAGAGTGTGAGATGGTACAGGGCAGATATATGTCATTTGCTCTGGTGTGCACGCATGGGCAGGTGGAGATATCAACCAACATCAAGCTGTTTGTACAAATCTCTCTATGAGGGGCGGTGGCCTGATGAGTTAGCATCACCACTCAATAAGACTGTGCCAAAACACGTCGCCTACACTAATCCAAAGTGGTAGTCGGATGCCTGGATGGGCTGTACTGGTTTGGATTGTGAAAGGTGTTACAGAAATGCAGACTCGGTCTGTAGAGTTGAGGGCACCAGTGGCTTACTGACTGGGGATTCTATCTTGTTGCATTTGTGGCTAAGGGACCCACATGTGATCAGAGGGTACGGAAGCTGGGGGCAAGTTGATATTTCCCTCTGCCAGAGGTGTGACCACAATGTCCCTTGCACGGCCAATACACAGTGGTGAAGGTATTTCACTCTGTTCTGGATGGGGAGATCATTGCTGGGAAGGAAGCACCTGGGTATTATTTGGGATATAGGCAAGTTTAGTTCTTTGACCTAGAGGATACTGATGTGGCGTTAGTCATGGAACAAGGGTGTTTCTTGAACCTAACAGTAGGTAGGGGTGCATGATATACCCTGGGCATGGTCACTGGGATCGAATATTGTTGGTTTTTGTCATTGCTTCGATGGTGTAGGTGTTGGTAGACTCAATACCGGATGCTGGGGTACTGATGCTGACATCACATGGCTAATGATACACTGTTTTCAGCATCAGGTTGAATTGTACTCAGCAGGGTACACTACCTCGGGGAGTCTATTGTACCTACATTCTTGTCCTTGGGAGGGATATAGAAGGAACCCGGGGTTTCACCCCGATAGCCCCGAAAGAAAGTTTTTTTTTATCAAACCTGACATCCCCTTACACTTAGTGAAACTTCCGTTGGGATTCGGGGAGGAGTTAAAAGATGGGTAGTTAAACTTTGGGCAACAGGATTTAATTGGTGCCAACAGTTTGGGCAAGGCGTGAATAAAAAGGCCCTTCTCTAGGGGTTGATAATCTAAGGGGAGGGGGTGGAACAAAAATAATACCTGCTGGGAATTATCTGATATGGAGCGGGCTGAGGTAACATTTTAGGTGGAGGCGGGGTAGGCTTCCTGGAATAAAAGAGTATTTAGGGACACCTAGGTGTGGAAAGGGGAGCGCCTGGCTGGGCATATGGTTTTAAAGGTAGGGAGTTCCAGAGGTTTTGGAGCAGTCCTGAGGTGGAGCATGGGAGGAGATAACAAGGGAAATGGAAATCAGGATGTTCTGGGGCCAAAAACTTTAGTAAACTCCACCCTGTTGCGGTCCCAATGCGGGTCACTAGTAAGAGACCGATTTAGAGTAGCTTGCGCATTTAAGAGAGGACCCTAGAACTATATTTTTCTTGTTTTTGTTCTAGGGATAAGCCTGTTCAATCTGTAATATTAAAGGACAGTCGGGGTGACTAAATTCTAAAAAAGTTTTTTTGGCAACCATTGGTTTAGCCTCTCCTTTTGAAAATATTTTTATTTTTTTGTTTTTCTACCCGACTTGTAAATGGTTAGTGACAGTGATCCTGTTCACCTGTTGATCACTGATAGGATAGAAGAGTTATCTATTTTTATTTTTTTCCTCCTTTATTTTATTTTTATTTTTATTTTTTTACTTTTTTTCTGCCAAGCTGCTGCTGCAACAGCCACAATATATTATTTTTCGAGGCACTGTTTCAGGACAGTTATATATTGTTTGTTTGTTTTTTTGAATGCAGAGTCAGTGCTCTTTGACATAAAGGGAAATGGGTGACAAACGGTCTGGGTCGAAGCAGCATTGAACCTGTATGTTTTGTTGCTTATTGTATTTTTTTTCTCTTTCTTTTCTCTTTCCTACTTTCTTTGGTTCATATTCTGCTTTATCTTGGAAAATAAATGTATTCATCTTCTGGAACTTTTATTTGAATATCAGAGATGAGTTGTGAATTGTAAGGGTTTACCGTCTCTGCCTGACTCCATTTTAAAGAGTCCAGTGGGTTCCACAGAATGGGTTCCTGAAACATACAAATACCATATTTCACAAAGTATCCCTGGACATCCAGGTCCTATGTCATAATGTAAATCTACCCCCCCCCCCAAAAGTTTACCTCCCCTAATCTGCCCACTGCTTTAACCTGAGCCCTGTGAACAGGTGTGGTGAACCCAGGGACCTAACAATAGCAGGCAGTGTTGACTATCCCTACCATCAAGGGCAATGGATGATACTGGCCGTGGCTCGGTCTCGGTACCCTGTGGGGATCCCACCTTACTCGTCCACATTGCACCCCTCATTAGATATTTAGTCTTAATGGCCACACCACTGCTCGTGTCTGACATTCCGCCAATAACTCCGGTCTGACGTTCTCCTTTTTTTGTTGTTTTTTTGTATTCATGCACGACTGTCCGGAGGCCCGCCCAACCACCACCTGAAGAAGCAACGCATCTCTTAACAAAAACGTGCCACGAATAAGACTCTTCGGAAACTTTCCTTCACCATGCTGAAAAGTGCTGTCTCGCGGTCCGATCCAATCGTGACAATCATAACACCATATTTCCAAGTTACAGGACTAAATATGAAAGGATCCCGCCATTAATGTTTGAATTCCGCTCTTCCAATGCAGAGGGGCGATGAAGCATTGCAGTACAGACTCTCATGGGTCGGATGGGAAGTCTCAAAGGCACCAGGACTGTCTCAAGTCTACCTTGATGGGTTACGGCGGGTTCAAGAAAGGAAGAGGCCGTAGTGGTGGTAGGGAAAGGGTCGGGGGGCTTCTGAGCCGTTGTGGGTGGATACAAGATCATTGAAGGAGGTCATAAGTTCAATAATGAACTTGAGGGGGTACTGTGGTGGATATTTTGATTCAAATTCTTTTTCATATCCTGTACTCTAAATAAACCACCATGCCCCCCAACGGACACATGTATATATGTATTTATGAAGCACTACCCTCGTAGGAGCTGCTGGTTTAATAGCGCCCAATCATTGGGAACAGGACGTTGCATGTGCATGTGTATGTATGTGTGTATATACATATATATATATGTATATATAGATGTGTATATATATATATATATATATATATATATATATATATATATATATATATATATATATGTAGGGGGACGGGTAAAATCTGTTTATGAGTTTATATTTTCTTTGAGAGAGAGCTCCCCCCATACTGTAAACAAAGGACGTATCATCTCCTGTTGGTTGGGAACACAAATAGGTTTCAGGTGATACTTAGAGATTATCCTTTTGTCTTGAAAGGGCCAGTACAGACATCAAGACCCCATCACAGCAGGGGCCCTTAGCATGCTAATGTGGGAAGTGGTTAAACTGTACATCAAAGGCACACACCTTAGTTCTGAAGGCAGATCTGAATAGGCTAGGTAAAGAGACCTGAGATTTCAACCAATCAGGTGGTCAGCTTTGAACCAATGAGACCACGGGATTTTGCATCCTGGGTGATGGGGGAGTAGGCATATAGGGGGTATATATTAGTCAGCCAGAGCCATAATAAGGCCTTGCGAATGATGTCTTGACGCAGACAACATGGTGACGTAGTAAGCTCTCTCTGTCTCTCCCTCTCTCTCTCTCTCCCTCTCTCTCTCTCCCTCTCTCTCGGCCTCTCTCCCTCTCTCTCTCTCTCTCTCTCTCCCTCCCATGTTTAAGAATCTTACTTCTCTTTTGCTCTCTTGTTCCTATTGGTATTATCCTGTAACATTGGTATCATCTTCATCATAGGTATTATCAGGTTTGTCATAGCAATATTCCTATTATGTATCGTGTAACATTGGTATCACCTTGCTATTAGGTGGTATCGTTTCTGTATAAATAAATGTCATTGTTTTCTCTTTTCCCACCGCTATCGTTTGATTTAATTTTATATAGACAAAAGGTTTTTAATCACTTATTTTAAGCATTTAAGCGAGACGTATAGTTCCGTAACAACATGAACTTTAATGGCATCCCAGTCTTAGTCCGTAGGGTTCAATATTAGGTTGGCCCACCCTTTGCAGCTATAACAGCTTAAACTCTTCTGGGAAGGCTGTCCACAAGGTTTAGGAGTGTGTCTATGGGAATGTTTGACCATTCTTCCAGAAGCGCATTTGTGAGGTCAGGCACTGATGTTGGACGAGAAGGTCTGGCTTGCAGTCTCCGCTCTAATTCATCCCAAAGGTGTTCTATCAGGTTGAGGTCAGGACTCTGTTCAGGCCAGTCAAGTTCCTCCACCCCAAACTCGCTCATCCGGGCTTGGCCCCTTAGTTCCAGTGAAGGGAACTCTTAAGGTGTCAGCATACTGAGACATTTTGGAGAATTTCATGCTCCCAACTTTGTGGGAACAGTTTGGGGATGGCTCCTTCCTGTTCCAACATGACTGCGCACCAGTGCACAAAGCAAGGTCCATAAAGACATGGATGAGCGAGTTTGGGGTTTCAGAGCCACGCAGGACCCCTTCATCAGGCATCATCAGGCTCTGAAATGTTACTATCTGCTGTAACTATGTGATCGCTGATGACATTTTTTTCTCTGACCTGACACGTTTCCAGCCATTGGTTGCTACAGCACCCGCTTAGATGCACAGCTATTTCTGCAGGAATATGTGCATTGGGACTAGAAACAAAATTAAACAAATCCTCCAACTTAAGTTGTACCTGTTTATCTGCAGCAAACTCTCCTCTGCAGCCTTCTAAAACCAGGGGCGGATCCAGGGGGGCAACAGGGCAATTTCTCCCCCCCCCCGAGAAATTAGTTGCGGGTGAGTGTGCGGACGGCCTGGTGGTTGAGCCAGCGGGTGGCTCGGCGTGCAAGTGACTGTGCGGGCGGCACGGTGGGTGAGCCACCGAGCTGCCCGTCTGCTCGCCGCTCGCACAGTCACGCTGACCTGCGAGCGGACGCAGCTGGGCGGGCTGGTGAGAGCGGACGGGAAGCTGCCAGCCTGGAGGCTCGATGGGTGGACTGGCCAATCAGCGGGTGGCGGAGCAGAGAGATGACATCATCTCTCACCACCCGGCGCCCGCCCTGCATCCCGGCAGTTCAGCCCTCATTTACTGTGCAGGCAGCAGAGAGATTACATCATCTCTCTGCTGCCTGACTCTGGGACACAGGAAGTGACAATCCCCATTCCCCAATTTAACAGGAAGGTGACAATCAGCAACTTGTGGCAGGTGACGTGGCAAGTGGACAATTCGCAACGTGTGGCAAGTGACACTCCGCAATGTGTGGCAGGTAACGTGGCAAGTGACAATCCGTAAAATGTGGCAAGTGACAATCCGCAACATGTGGCTGGTGACGTGGCAAGTGGACAATCCGCAACGTGTGGCAAGTGGACAATTCGCAATGTGTGGCAAGTGACACTCCGCAATGTGTGGCAGGTAACGTGGCAAGTGACAATCCACAAAATGTGGCAAGTGACAATCCGCAACTTGTGGCTGGTGACGTGGCAAGTGGACAATCCGCAACTTGTGGCAAGTGGACAATCCGCAACTTGTGGCATGTGACGTGGCAAGTGGACAATCTGCAACGTGTGGTAAGTGACAATCCGCAACTTGTGGCAGGTGACGTGGCAAGTGGACAATCCACAATGTGTGGCAGGTGACGTGGCAAGTGGACAATTCGCAACGTGTGGCAAGTGACAATCTGCATCTGGTGGCAGGCGACGGTGGCAAGTGACACACTCGGGGCTCCCACTGATTCGGCATTATGGTAAGTTGAACTATTTTATTTTCTATAACAATGTAATAATAGAAATAATGCGCTTCAATCATCCTGACATCATAACTACCATGGTGCCATTAAGATTGAAGCGTTAACACCAGCCATTTCCCAAATAAATTGCCCACAAAAAATCAAAAAATCATATTTTCTGGCAGTGCCCCTCCCGAGACTAGACTCTGGATCCGCCCCTGTCTAAAACACACAGACATACCTCCCAACTGGCACGGATTGTGCGGGTTTTACCCGCAGAGGCTCCTCCTTCCCGCACTCCCGCGAGACTATCATGTTTCCCGCGCCCCCCCCGCTTAACAACCATCACCCCCCCCCCGCTCAACAACTTCTGTGGCCAATTCCCCCCCCCCCCCGCTCAACAACTCTGGTTGGCAGGGGAGAGGGGAACATCAGAATGTCCCGCGAAGGGACTTTACAAAGTTGGGAGGTATGCACACAGATGAAAGATTATTTTTCAGCTCCAGCAGGCAGTGGTAGGGGATCTGATGTTACACACTGCACAGCAAAGAGCAGGACACTGAGTGTAATCTGAGACCCGAGTGGAGTGAAAGGACACACCCCCTGTACCCCCAGTCTCATAGGGAAACATGCACAGCTGAGGTTTTCAATCACTTCCTTTTCCACCTGTGCTGGAAAGGGAGGCCAATCTTCCAATATTCTGTGGTGATGGCAAAGACTGTCAGAAGTGACTTCTGCAGATAGCAGAGGAAGGAGAGAGCAGACAGAAACCACACTTGGTGCTTTGGCTTGTGGCAGATACACACTATACATGGGATATGCTACTGTATGTTCATTTTTCATTTCAAAGGTTTACAGCCACTTTAACTTTATAATATACTCAAATATGTCAATAAAATTATAAACGGCGAGTAAGGCATAAAGGAGACAACAATTAAACAAAGACTCTGTATAGGTGTTTCATCTATTCCTATAACTGTATGATTTTATTTTATAATGATTCAACATTTTCAAAAGCAGCAAAACATAAAATCACCATAATACATCATAATCACATATATCTGATGAATAAAACGATTTGTCTAAATATAACATAAATGCAGAATTAGGTGAGGTCGCCCTCATGCTATTACATTTTTCCCTACCCTGGTTATGTTTCCTTTTTTGCATGTATTTTATTATATTAGGTATTTGCCCCCAGTAAGCCTGAATAACAAGACAGCTGATTTGATGCCGCGTACACACGATCATTATTCACGGCGGTTAAAAAACCACCGTGAATAATGTCATTTAAAACGGGGGAACAGCTTGTTCCCCACACACGGTCGTTTTTCACGTCATTTTTTCTCTTGACGAGAAAAACGACCGTCTGTGGGCTCCGCGGCAGTGTTTCCCTATGGGAAACACTGCAGCGGAAAATATGTTGAAAAAAACGACGAGAAAAATTAGAACATGTTCTAATTTTTCTCGTCGTTTTTAATGCCGTTTTTCTCGTCGAAAAAATTGACAGAAAGCCCACAGACTATCGTTTTTCTCGTCGAATGGGAAAAATGTAGTTTTTTCCGACGAGAAAAACGGCCAAGTGTACGCGGCATGAGCGGTATTTTGATACTCTGATTGGGGTCAAATAGGCTTTATGCATAATGTACAGTTGTGTCAAACAGTCAAAGAGTTTAGGGGAAGCCAGTTTTGTGCCTTCCAGCACCTCATCCCATTCTGATTCCTCTAGAGGTTTAACATCTCTCATCCAACGAGATTTAATGAAACATTTCTTTGCATTGGTCTACAACGTGTTTTCATACTAATTGGACCACTTTTGCGTTTACCCCTTTATCAAGTATAATCAGATTAGTACAGTGAGATAAAATCACAATAGCTATGCGAAAAAATTTAGTGAATGTAAAGAAAAAAAAGTTTTATTTGTTTAATGTTTTCGGTTTTTTTTTCGTTTTGGATAAAGTGAGGAAGGAAAACATAGAACTGTGTAAAACTTGACACCTCAGTGCTAAAAAAATTCAGAGAAATTGGCCTAAAATGTGCAAATGCAAGGACCACTGTGCAACACAGACTGAATGATGATGGCGGTGCCGCCCTCCTCAGATCAGGGAATCTTGAACTGTGCAAATAACAAAAAGAACAAAAGGACGCAAACGCCTAGTGCATTATTAAGACAAAAGATATACAGTATAATATACTCACAAACCAAAGTAGATAGGTAGCATATATGAATTCAAAAACCAGAAGTCTGCCCTCTAGCCTCATCGGACCAAAAGATTGACAGTGTACCAGCTACAAAACCAGTCTTTCCTCTGAGGAAGGAGGCAAGTCCCCTGAAACGTGCCAACTGGTACTGTCAACTGTTGGATTTGATGAGGCTAGAGGGCGGAATTTTGGTTTCTGAATTCATGATATACTACCTGTAACGAAACGTCCCACACTCCACTTGAGTGCTTTTATTATATACCGCTTCCTATCAGTCTGAATATGGACATCAGATATTACAACGGCTCACAAGCACAAAACGAGACGATACTTGTTTGTCTGCTGAACATGGACTGTTTATTAGAACCAGAATACAAGTCTTTTTACACATTTTTAACACATGGGGTTAGATAACGAGGTAGGGCCGGCTCTTGGATACTCCCCTCTCCCCTCTAGCAACAACTTAGCAGACAACTATATAATTAGCATGTTAATTAACACAGCACTTAAGGCAGCCCAGGTGACCAGACAGTTTGTCTCCGGAGGTCAATGTGAGCAGCTCTTTCAATGATCATGTATTGTTCAGAATTAAACAAACTAAGAATAGTCTTTACATATATCCTGGGAGATATTGTGGATAAATATTACTGTCCCATTTTAAGTAATCCAAGACATATTTTCTCAGTCACCCTGTGCCAGGATGGCACAGGGTGACTTAGACATAAGAGGTGCATGGGGAGCTGAAACAAGGGTTTCCCAACCTTTCCAAGGGATTCTGGGTTCCATGGGCCCTCCTGTCACATCTCTTCCCTCTTGGCAGAAGACTAACACAGGAGGAGACCCCAAACGGGTTGACTCCGAAGCTAGTCCATAGTTCCAGTCCTCTAATGCTTGTACCCACACAGTACCCCAAATATATGGTCCCAAACAGAGCATTACTCACCCAGCCAACCTCTGCCTCTCTCATAGATAATACTTGCTGCTGGGGGGAAGTGCAGACTGGTCCTACCCCCTGGAGTCCTTTTAGCCGGAGAGACGACAGGGTGACTGGGCTCAGTCCGTCATGCTGTTGGGCATCTGGGCCAACTGCCCAGCATCCCTGGGGTATACAGGTGGGGACTGAAGTCCCATCCACCTTTACAGGAAATCCGTCCTCTGTTAGTTGAGGGCAGAGGCCAGCAGCACTCTGCCCTGTTGCCAGCACTTCTGCTGGAAACCCCACACCATCTGCTCCGGCTAACTGTTGGGGAGGGAGGCCGACTGCCCCGGCTCCCTGGAACTCTGTAGTTGTTGCCGGTGCTCGGCAGAGTTTGGTAGCACTCTGCTCGGTTGCCAGCATTTCTGCTGGGTTTATGCTAGTGGAGACAGCAGGCCCATCCACCAACACCAGATCAAGCTGCAGTTGGAAGGTGCCGATTGCATTCTATCCTTGGGTCCTGATCTGCTGCACGGGAGCGACCGCCACCTCCTCACCCTGGGCCTCCAGAACTTCTGCAGGTGTGGGGCAGAGGTCTTGGACCCTTTGTCCGGTTGCCAGCGCTTCAGCTGGGTTGGTGTCATCATTCTGGGGCGCCCTCTGCTGTTGGAACTCCCTTTCACTGGTATTGTCTCCCAGGTGCACAAACCCTTGTTGGGGAGGGGAAATGGCTGCTTCTCCTCCATGCATCTCTGAAATCCACTGGGAAAGAGGAACCATCACCTTCTCACCTCGGGCCTCCGAAACTGCCACGGGTGTGGAGCAGGGGTCTGCAGTACTCTGTCCTGCTGCCAGTACTTGAGCAGGTGATGCATAATCTATAACATCCTCTGATGAACAGTACATGTTCAGCAACTAAACAAGTATCGTCTCGTTTTGTGCTTGTATGCGTTAGGAATATCTGATATCTAGATTCAGACTGGGAGGAAGTGGTATATGACGAAAACACTCAAGCGGAGTGTGGGATGTTTCGTTACACTACCTATCTGATTTGGTTTGTGAGTATAATTTATATATTTTGTCCTAAAATAAAGTGCTGTGGATAATGCACTAGGCGTTTGTGCCCTTTTGCCTTTTTGTCGTTTGTAAAGTGAGGAAGGGTTAGACCCGTTTTAAGTCCTTATAAATATATGTGTCCCCATTGGATGTATTTACTCCTCTATTTATCCTGGTGACTATTGTCACTGAAATAGAAAACAAGAAGAAATTAGGTCACCAAAACAAATGATGAGTGTAAAGCCTGGTACCAGAGGCGTAGCTTGAAGCTTGTGGGCCCCGATGCAAAAGTTGACCTGGGCCCCCCTACTACCACCCTCCACTTTCACCGTGCATGCAGATACACTCACCGCATGGAAAGATACTCAAAGTTGCCTAAGAGTTTTGAGTTACTCCTCACATCAGAGGACAAGGATCACCGCTGGAGAATCAGAGGACAGGGATCACCCCTGGCAGGTCACTTTGCAGAGCTTCTTTCCCATCCCAGCACTGTATACACCTCCTCCCCCCACACTACACAGGGCTGAAATCACATTCCTTTGCACAAGTCTGTCAGCCACAATCTTCACTGGGTGTATCTGGCTTTAATGTTGCCGTTCTGACCTGTGAAATTCTCTGGTCGGAACGGCAGTGTAGTTGCAGTAGGCAGATACACCCTGTGCAGATCGTAACTAGCTGGCTGTGTTGTAAAGGAATGTGATTTCAGCCCTGCGGAGGAGGAGCATTATAGAGTGATGTAATAGAAAAGGAGATCAGCAGCCGACCATAGCATCCAGGGCGGAGGGGGTGGTCAGGGGACTTTGGGTGGGCGCAACTTAGATCTGGGGAACAAAGCCATGTGAAACAAAATCTGGAGCCTGCAGCCCCTCAGGGGCCCCTCAGGAGGTGTTAAGGGATTTTTTTTAGCAATTTCTGAAGGTTTCTCTATCAGTGTTGGCAGGTGTTGGGGGAAGGTCACCTCCTGGAGGTGTGAGTCTTTTCCCCAGTTGTCAGGGAAGTGGTGTAAGCCGACATCCCCAGGTGGGGGGGGGGGTAAAGAGAATCCCAGCTGGTGACTAGGAGACACTGAGCGGTGTCTTACCTCACCAGTGACATCGGTCCCATCGTGGCTACAGGACGGCACTCTCCTCCTCTTAACTCGCTGAGCTCGGTTACCATTCCATGTTGCTAATACACAGCACAGACACTTTCCCATACTGGGCTGTTCTCACCCCGTGCACCTCTCCATTCAGGAAATGGCTCACAGCTTCTCCCCAGAAAATGAGAACAGAGAGGTGTGGACTGTGGAAGGCAAAGTGGAAGCCCGGTACTGGAACATGGCTGTGGGGCCCTAAGGCAGTTCAGAGCTGGACTTTGTGGAGGATATAATAATAATATCACAGGGAGGCTTCAGGGGCCCCCTGGAGCTAGGGGCAGGGTTGCGATTGTGACCCCTGCAACCCCTTATGCTACGCTCATGGCTGGTACACACTGTGTTTTTTTTTTTTTCTTCGTTCAACCCAGTGGGCTGAATGAAAAAAATTGAAGAGCTCAGGAGGAGATCCAGTAGCAAAAAATGTAATGTTAGTACAGTGATCTCCCCTGCTGAGTTATTGTGTTCTGACAGGGGAGGGCGGCCCCTCTGCCCAAAACACATAGGTCAGTGTCCTTTTTTTGGTCATGCCCCTTCGACAGAAGCCGAACCGGCAGCCTACACACAGGCCAAATGACACCGGCATTCGGACCGTGTGTACTAAGCTTAAGTCTTCTAATGGGGACACCTTTTCCAGTAACAACAGTATAAGATGGGAATTCCTCTCACTTTTGGTTGATTTTCACTTACTTCCCGTTGCCTCTCTGGGACAGGAAGTGAAAGGTAATCTCCCCAATGCAACACAGATGGTAAAAAAAAAATCCTAAATTAATTTTAAACTTTTCCCTATTCTGTCCAAAACATAAAAAAAAGTTTTTGGCAACGCATACTAAAATCTCAAACTGCTGGTCAGCCAAGTTGTAGGAGTGTGCTTAGTAATGGAGTTGTAGGAGTGTAATAATGGAAAAAAAAAATAAGAATACAAATTTTATGGCAAAGTTCTTGACAATATATCATCACAAAAAATTTTTTATTAGTGGTGCTGCATGTTCTAAAATATGCAAGGCCTTTGTAAAATAGTAAGAGTAAGAGTCTCCGTCATCTGTGTTTGATCCCTTACTTTGTTGCATCCATTCTTCCATTGTCTCTTGTATCTTTTCAAGCTTCTTGGCAAGTTTTTTTCCATTGTACATCAGCTGATCCCTCTCCATTTGTAACTGCTTCCGCTCAGTTAGCAGTTGGTTCCTCTCTGACTTCAGCTGGTTCCTTTCATCCAATAGTTCCACGCGTTCATTCAGAAGCTGTTTCCTCTCCATTTGTAACTGCTTCCGCTCAGTTAGCAGTTGGTTCCTCTCTGACTTCAGCTGGTTCCTTTCATTTAATAGTTCCATGCGTTCATACAGAAGCTGGTCCCTCTCCTTCAGTAGATCGTCCCGTTCTTTGGTGAACTGCTTTCGCTCACCTTCTAATTCTTTTCTATCGTGTAGTAGTTTATCCTTCCATTGATTCTGGTTCACTTGTGATTGGTTTTGCTGAGATAAAAATTGAACGCGTTCAGCCAGCAACTGGTCTCGATCTTCTACAAACTGGTAGCGCTCAACAAGCAATTCCTTTCTTTCAAATTGTAATTGGGTCCTTTCAGAGTACAAAATACAACCAACCTAATGAGGCAAAAAGAGCTTCAGTGTTTTTGTCATTAAAGGAGCTTATATCTAAACTGCTCGACGTAAAGGTACAGTCATGTGGAAAAGTAAGTACACCCTTGAAAATTGCTGACTTTTTCAACATATTCGAACAAGCAACCGTTAGATCTTCATTCAAACAGTACCTATAGATAAAGGTAATATACTTGAACAAATGACATATAAAATTGCTTCATAAAATTGGTGGATTGTATGCATATACCTAATTAAATTCAGTCATTCTCAAGCAGGGCTCCATGGAACCCTAGGGTTCCTCCAGAGGTTTCTAGGGGTCCCTTGAGCTGTGGAAGTTTGACCTGTGCCTGCAGAGTTCCAGGGCCAACACCCCTTGGAAAAAAATAGCAGACTGACACATCTGTGACCCAAACTAAATTGACAGGTGCCGGCTCCACCGGGTCCTCTTGTGTAGCAACCACTTGCAATGCAGACAAGGATAGAGCTCGTCCCAGCTCTAGACATCTAATGGAAAAGTCCTGGAAGTCGCACATCTCTGTAAAACCCCATAAGGATTATGACAGCCTCAGCCCAGGCTCCACTTAGGGGGCATGGCCTGGTTGGAGCCTGGGGTGAGGCACCTTCTTATTGGGTTTTGCAGAGATCTGCGACTTCCAGGACTTTTCCCCTTTTCCAGTAAAGTGACACATCTATTTGATCATTAATGTAGAGGGCATTCTTCCTACTGGCCGCCGATGTAATGAGCATTTTCCCACCTTGACCCCTGATGTATTTGTTTTGCTAAGAGGTTCCCAAGATTTGAAAAATACTTGAAAGTTAAAAAGGTAAGTTAAAGAGGAGTTCCACAAAAAGTGTAGCTGCTGACTTTTAATAATCGAACACTTACCTGTCCCACAAACCAGCAATGCGGGCAAACTAAGCCCCACTCCTCTCCCTCTTCTCTCTGCGGTTCCGGCATGGTAACTGTGGGTGCCCGGCTGTGGGTTCACAGCTGGGCATACACTGCGCATGCTCGAGCCGCGCTGCGCGCTGTGATTGGCCGGGCAATCTTCTGGGACCTGTGACGTGTCCCAGAAGATTGCAGGGAGGGAGGGGGGAGAGATGAACTTCCTTCTAGCGCCGCGGAGCCCCGGGAGGAAGTGGGATTTGATGCCTCTAAAAATAGGGTATCCTAATGTGGCATGTCAGCCAAATATTTGTGGAGACATAATCCCCCAGCTAACTATATGGCCAATAGCATGTGGACCCCCACCAAATTGCTGAGTTCAGGTGTTTCCAGTGAAGAGTCATGTTAATAATACAATATACAATGTGCTCTTCCAGCCTTGTGGTAACTGCTTGAGGAAGAGTCCTTTTCTGTTCCAACATGACTATGCCCCTGTGTGCAAAGCCAGTTCCATAATTACATGGTTTGATGAGTTGTGTGGAGGAACTCAAATGTCCTACACAGAGCCCTGACCTCAAATATATATATATATATATTGTGACAGCAGGAAGGTAAAGTCACCTGGTTGCATCCAGGGGGGTAGATATATTTCGCCCAGATTCAGGCTTTACGCCGACTTATACAACTAGGTGGAGAGTTGTATAAGGCTAGTGGGCTCATGGATGACTCATACCTCTAGGGAGAGTGTGGGGCGTCGTACAGACAGGGAGTTGATGAGACCAGCTGAAGCTTGTCAGCTCATTTAGGCCTCTATAAGAACTCCCAGCTTCATTAGATGTTAGCTCATGCCTGGAACCAGACCTGTGTGGACTGTCTAGGGAGAGTGAACCCCTGTGCGGTGAGACAAAGCCTGTGTGGCTATTTGCTTGGACATTTAAAACCAGGGACTTAGGGACTAGGACAGCACTAGGCTGATCCCAGTTGTTAGTTAGGAAACCTGTATGTTTAGTCAGAGGTCAAGTTGACCAGGATTTATTTTGTTTATGTTTCTTTTGCTTTGCTGTGTTTTGTCACTGTAAATAGAAAATAAACCGCACCTTTTTGATTTTGAAAACCACAACCTCCGTTTGCTGGGCCTGTTTTTGTGTGGGGAGCCCATCTCGGGGGTCACACACACCCGCTGCCGAGCTAACCCCCTCACAGTTGGTGGAGAATGCGGGCAGTTTTTTTTTAAGCCAGCATGGAGGAGATACTGAAGCAGCTGGCTCTAGCAAATGCCAATCAACAGCAGACAAATGCAGGTTTGCAAAAGAGCCTTGCAGCTCAACAACAGAACTTCGCAGCCCAGCAGCAAGCTCATCAACAGAGCCTTGCAGCCCAGCAGCAAGCTCATCAACAGAGCCTTGCAGCCCAGCAGCAGACAAACGCAACTTTGCAATAGAGTCTGGAGGCTCAGCAACAAGCCCAGCAGCAATCTGAGGCCCGCTTCATAGACCTGTTACAGAAGCAAGAGCAGAGACTACAACAACAGATGGAAGCAGCAATGCAGCAACGTCCGCAGACCAGTGAGGAAAGCCGTCCCACTAATACCGCGTCCTTTGGGGTGAGTCGTTTATTGACAAAAATGACTGGAGAGGATGATCCAGAGGTATTTTTGACCACATTTGAAAGGACCGCTGAAAGAGAAAAGTGGCCTGAGGAGCAGTGGGCTGGACTGGTGGCTCCTCTGTTAACTGGTGAATCGCAGAAAGCTTACTATGACCTAGAGCCTAACCAAGCAAAAGACTATGCGATGCTAAAAGCTGAAATATTGGCAAGGCTGGGTGTCACCCAGGCTGTCCGGGCTCAGCGTGTGCATAACTGGACTTTCCAGCTTGGAAAACCCCCCAGGTCTCAAATGTATGATCTCATTCACCTGAGCAGAAAGTGGCTACAGCCAGAGACTTTGTCCGCACCAAAGATTGTGGAACGTGTTGTAATGGATCGGTTTTTGAGAGCTCTTCCTACTGCCATCCAAAAGTGGGTAAGCCATGGAGACCCAGAGACGGCCGATGGTCTTGTGGATCGTGTGGAGAAATACTTGGCTACAGAGAACCTGACGGCCTCTTCCAGAGACACTCGGACTTTCCACCCTAAGACCAGACCATCCCCAGGGGCAGATAAGAGGATTCCAAGGGGTAAGGGTGGAGAGAGTGAGAGGGTGGGAGCTCTACCCCAAGTTTGGCGAGAACAGCCTGGGAAATCAGCGGCTCAAGAGGCCGCAAGAAGGATCGTTTGCTACCGCTGCCGGCAAGCGGGACATATTGCAGCCAATTGCCCGGTTGTGGAGGAACCCATGCAGTGTGACTTTCTGACGGGCAGACGTCAGTCGCTGTGTGCGACAGTCGCATGCACTGCCATTCGAGGAACTGAGAAACATTTATGCAAAATGTGTGTTAATGGTAGAAATGTTGTGGTATTGCTGGATTCAGGTAGCCTTGTGACCCTGATAAAGGCTGAGTTAGTTAAAACAGAGGTCTCTGGGAATAGCAAGGTAGCTGTTATTTGTGTGCATGGGGACACCCGAGAGTATCCAGTGACTACAGTGTGTTTCGAGACCCCCAAAGGTACCCTCTCTCATCCAGTGGGCTTAGTATCTCAGTTACCGCATGACGCCATTGTGGGAAGGGATTTTCCGAAGTTCTGGGAACTGTGGGATGATCCTGAGCCCCCCACTGGTGCCCCTATGTACCAGGAATGTGATAGCCAGAACTCCCCTGAGAGTGGTGAGGACTCTCCGGAATTTCCCTTATCAGTATTGGCAGGGGAGACTCAAGAAACTGGAGAGGAGCCCACCTCCTCAGACGAAAACCTACCGTCTGTGGAGTTTTCTGATCTTGAGGTTCACAGGGAAAACTTTGCCACAGAACAGTTGAAAGACCCCGCCCTAATAAAGGCACGGGAAAACGTAGTGAAAATAGATGGCGAGTTAGTGAACCCAGATAATACCTGCACTTACCCATACTTCAGCGTAGAGAAGGACCTACTGTATCGGGTGGCAAAAAGGGCAGAAGAAACCGTTGAGCAGCTTGTGGTGCCCAAACCTTACAGGAAGTTGGTGTTGGAGTTGGCCCATGGGCACATTCTTGGAGGTCATCTGGGGACAGAGAAAACCCGAGAGAGGGTATTACAGAGATTCTATTGGCCGGGGGTGATGAAGGACATAGAAAATTATTGTTCCTCCTGCCCTGTGTGTCAGAGGTCGGCCCCGATGCCACATTTCCGTAGCCCGCTGGTCCCTCTACCCATCATTGAGGTCCCGTTTGAGAGGATCGCCATGGATTTGGTAGGTCCTATAATCAAGTCCGCTAGGGGGCACCAGTACATATTAGTTATAATGGACTATGCCACCCGTTATCCAGAAGCGATCCCTCTCCGAAATACCTCGGCCAAAACCATAGCCAAAGAGCTATCTCTTGTGTTTAGCCGGGTGGGTATTTGTAAAGAACTGCTTACGGACCAAGGTACACCCTTTATGTCCCGGGTTATGAAGGAGCTGTGTAAATTGTTCAAAGTGACGCAATTACGTACATCTGTGTATCACCCCCAAACCGATGGGCTGGTTGAAAGGTTCAACAAAACCCTAAAACAAATGTTGAAGAAAGTGGTGGATAGAGATGGAAAGGATTAGGACTGTCTACTTCCTTATCTGATGTTTGCTATTAGGGAGGTGCCCCAATCCTCTACGGGATTCTCCCCCTTTGAGTTACTGTATGGGAGACACCCAAGAGGGCTGTTGGATATTGCCAAGGAAACTTGGGAAAGTGAGAGTTCTCCCCACAGGAGTGTGATTGAGCATGTCGCCCTGATGCAAGACCGAATTGCACAGGTAATGCCCATCGTGAAGGAACATTTGGCCCAAGCGCAGTTAGCACAGCAGAGAGTGTACAACCGTGCAGCCAAGACCCGTACCTTTTCCCCGGGGGATAGGATACTGGTACTTGTCCCTACGGTTGAAAGTAAATTCCTTGCCAAATGGCAAGGCCCCTACGAGATAATGGAAAAAGTGAGCGAAGTGAATTACAAGGTCAGACAACCAGGAAGGCGAAAGCCCGAACAGATCTATCACGTTAATCTGTTGAAAGCCTGGAGGGATAGAGAGTCCCTAGTCGCAGACACTTGGTCACCAGCTCAAACTGGTTGCGTGATTCCGGAGGTTGGAATAGCAGCCACCTTGTCACAACCCCAACAACAGGAGGTTAAGGAGTTTGTGCTTCGCAACAAGGAGGTATTCTCTGAGCTGCCGGGACAAACATCTGGGGTAGAGCATGACATCATTACCCCGCCCGGTGAAAGGGTGAAGTTAAAACCCTATCGGATCCCAGAGGCCCGACGGGAGGCAATACGGGAGGAAGTACAGAAAATGCTGAACTTAGGGGTGATAGAGGGGTCCCAAAGTGATTGGTCTAGTCCCATTGTGTTGGTGCCTAAACCGGATGGGAGCTGGCGATTTTGTAACGATTTTCGACAGTTGAACAAAGTTACAAAATTTGACACCTACCCCATGCCACGTATAGATGAGTTGATCGACCGGCTGGGAACAGCCCGATACATGACGACTCTTGACCTCACAAAAGGGTATTGGCAAATCCCCCTGGCCAAGTCGGCCAAAGAGAAAACCGCATTTGTAACCCCAGACGGGGCGTTCCAATATAAAAGAATGCCGTTCGGGTTACAGAATGCGCCGGCCACATTCCAGCGGAAAATGGACCAGATGCTGAGGCCCCATCGGAAGTATGCTGCGGCTTACCTGGATGACATAATTGTCCATAGCACAGATTGGGCCTCACATCTGCCAAAAGTGCAAGCAGTCCTGGACTCTGTTCGGGAAGCGGGGTTTACGGCTAACCCCAAGAAGTGTACCATTGGGCAGGAGGAGGCCAAATATCTTGGGTACACCATTGGGAGGGGAGTAATAAAACCCCAACTCAACAAAGTCGAGGCCATCCAGAGTTGGCCACGTCCCAACAGCAAGAAGCAGGTACGAGCCTTTCTGGGAATCGCTGGGTATTATCGGCGATTCATTCCCCACTTTGCTTCTAAGGCTGTGCCCCTAACCAACCTGACGAAGGGGAAAGGGTCGGTCATGATTAAATGGACCCCCGAGGCTGAGGCAGCATTCCAATTCTTGAAACAAGCCTTATGTAGCCAGCCAGTGTTGTACTCACCCGACTTCTCTAAAGACTTTGTCGTACAAAGTGATGCGTCAGATGTGGGGTTAGGAGCAGTATTGTCCCAGGTCTGGAACGGGGAAGAGCACCCAGTCATTTACCTCAGCAGGAAGTTGAAGTCCCATGAGGTAAATTACGCCACCGTTGAAAAGGAGTGTTTAGCGGTGAAGTGGGCTCTAGATTCCCTTCGGTACTACCTGCTAGGTAGGCACTTTGACATGGTTACGGATCACGCTCCGTTAAAGTGGATGGCTCAAAACAAGGAAACAAATAGAAGAGTGAATAGGTGGTTCCTGGCCCTCCAGGAATTCAACTTCACAGTAAAGCATCGCCCTGGCGTTCAAATGGGGAATGTGGATGCTTTGTCTCGAGTACATGAATGCCTGATTGCTGGTGTTCCAACCCCGAGGTTAAAACAAGAGGGGGGGGTATGTGACAGCAGGAAGGTAAAGTCACCTGGTTGCATCCAGGGGGGTAGATATATTTCGCCCAGATTCAGGCTTTACGCCGACTTATACAACTAGGTGGAGAGTTGTATAAGGCTAGTGGGCTCATGGATGACTCATACCTCTAGGGAGAGTGTGGGGCATCGTACAGACAGGGAGTTGATGAGACCAGCTGAAGCTTGTCAGCTCATTTAGGCCTCTATAAGAACTCCCAGCTTCATTAGATGTTAGCTCATGCCTGGAACCAGACCTGTGTGGACTGTCTAGGGAGAGTGAACCCCTGTGCGGTGAGACAAAGCCTGTGTGGCTATTTGCTTGGACATTTAAAACCAGGGACTTAGGGACTAGGACAGCACTAGGCTGATCCCAGTTGTTAGTTAGGAAACCTGTATGTTTAGTCAGAGGTCAAGTTGACCAGGATTTATTTTGTTTATGTTTCTTTTGCTTTGCTGTGTTTTGTCACTGTAAATAGAAAATAAACCGCACCTTTTTGATTTTGAAAACCACAACCTCCGTTTGCTGGGCCTGTTTTTGTGTGGGGAGCCCATCTCGGGGGTCACACACACCCGCTGCCGAGCTAACCCCCTCACAATATATATATATATATATATATATTGTGACGGTGGGACCCTGGGAGACCTTAAAGAGTGTTGGTTTACGCCAGATTTTGTAGAGAAAGACACGTTAATTAAACAGCTGTGTGTTGGGCTATTTAGTTCTGACCTGACTATGGATCAGGGCCCCACCCAACAGACAGGAAGTCTGTCCCTGGGAGTCAGGTGGACTCCCATCCCTCTGAGAGGTGTCAGAGGCTATTTACGCTGCATGGGTGCAGCCAGAGTATGCATGTCTGCAAGAGGCAGATGTCATTGATGTTTGAGCAGCAAAGCGCTGACCAGGAGTAAGCAAGGAGTGAGCTTATCTCTAGGAAACTCTGTTTGTTCTGAGAAGCAGACTTTAGGCCTAGGCTAAAGGCCTGAGACAGCCGGATGGCAAAGAATGAAAGCCAGGAGGCTAAAGTGCTGAGTATGCAAGATACAGTAATGGTGGAACCCCCTGCGAGGGCTACTGATGTATTTGTGAACCTTTTGTGCTTTTAAATAAAAATGGGCTACCATGCCCTAAAATATAGTTCCTGACTGGCCTGAGTCACTGGAAAAACGCATCTACCACGAGAGCTAATGGGCCCCAACTTCACAATATATACATACACACACTATATTAGCAAAAGTATTGGGCCACCTGAATTTACATCCACACAAACTTTATTGGCATCCCAGTCTTAGTCCGTAGGGTTCAATATTAAGTTGGCCCACCCTTTGCAGCTATAACAACTTCAACTCTTCTGGGAAGGCGCTCCACAAGGTTTAGGAGTGTGTCTGTGGGAATGTTTGACCATTCTTCCAGAAGCTCACTTGTGAGGTCAGGTACTGATGTGGATAAGAAGGCCTGGATCGCAGTCTCTGCTCTAATTCATCCCAAAGGTGTTTTGTCGGGTTTAGGTCAGGACTCTGTTTCTCCACCCAAAACTCGCTCATCCATGTCTTTATGGACCTTGCTTTGTACACTGGTGCACAGTCATGTTGGAACAGAAAGGGGTCATCCCCAAACTGTTCCCACAAAGTTGAGAGCATGAAATTGTCCGAAATGTCTTGGTATGCTGACATCTTAAGAGTTCCTTTCAATGGGACTGACTGCGCAGGCCAGTCAAGCTTCTCCACCCCAAACTCTCTCATCCATGTCTTTATGGACCTTGCTTTGTGCACTGGTCCAAATCATTTGGTGGAGGGGGGGGGTTATGGTGTGGGGGGTTGTTTATCAGGGGTTGAGCTTCACCTCTTAGTTCTAGTGAAGGGAATTCTTAAGGCATCTGCATACCAAGACATTTTGGACATTTTCATGTTCCCAACTTTGTGGGAACAATTTGGGGATGGCCCCTTTCTGTTCCAACATGACTGCCCACCAGTGCACAAAGCAGGGCCCATAATGACATGAAAGGTATGCAAATGCCCAACCTCACATTCCTAATAGGGTCAAATGAGAACATGTTCTGCCTGTTATTCCCTCCTTTCCTGTTCCAACATGAACAGTGCACAAAGTCCATAAAGACATGGATGAGCGAGTTTGGGGTGGAGGAACTAAACTGGCCTCAACCCAATAGAACACTTTTGGGATGAATTAGAGTGGAGACTACAAGCCAGGCCTGTTACAGCTGCAAAGGGTGGGCCAACTCAATATTGAACCCTACGGACTAAGACTGGGATGCCATTATAGTTCATGTGCGTGTAATGGCAAGCGTCCCAATAATTTTGGTAATATAATATAGATGATATATATATATATATATTTATGGTCGGAGCCCTCTGTCTGAAGAGATATGGATCACATAAACATGTCACAAGACTAACAACACAAATAAGACCTGAAGTGTGGGCCTGGCCTGTTGTACGGTATGCCAAAGAAGGGGCCATACCTGGATAGAAGTAATAGATAATTCTGTTGAGAATTGGTTGTAGAGGAGTGCCCTAGAAAAGGGGGATATGGGTGGGTGGGTACCGCGCACTAGAGCCGACACTGACCCTCGTGGATGGTCTGTATAAGTACCCCTCGAACTCCTCCCATAATTTCAGGCTAGCATACTAGCCTTCCTATTTATGGTCGGAGCCCTCTGTCTGAAGAGATATGGATCACATAAACACGTCACAAGACTAACAACACAAATAAGACCTGAAGTGTGGGCCTGGCCTGTTGTACAGTATGCCAAAGAAGGGGCCAAAAAGTCACACAAGGTTAGGAAAGAACTGTTCTATTATGTCAGGTAAACCACTATAGAGCGAGACTGTTAAAGGCTCGTGATATTTCTGACTGAGGATCGGGAACGTATCGGGCGACACACAAGGATTTCCACCTGCCCATCTTCCTTATTGCGTGGTCTGGAACTCTGTTTTGTGATGTTGCTGGGGCTGCTCTAATGCGAAAGCAAGTCCTGAGTAACATCCTGGGTCAAGGCCCGAGATGCTCAGGAGTGTTCTGACGTGGCTGATGAACTGGTTCCCGCTTAGGGGTTCAGTTGGGAAAGGTAGTAGAGGGCTGTCCTCTGACGGGTCGGACAGCAGAGTTTACCAGTTTACACTAGAACGGCCATGGCGTTGTGTGTCTGGAAAAGTTTGCTGTCTACTCCGGGACCGGGTTGTAGCGTTTCCGATACCGTCGGGTGTAGGATGAAATGACTTTGGTGGCGAGTCAGGTGGTGCCTGAGTAGTACTTGGCATTTAGGGCTGGTGATAGTAATTCGCCGGACCGTAAAATCGTAAAAGGATAGGTAAATGGCTGCTTGAATTACCAGGCTGGGCCATAGACCGAAGGGAGAATGTGAAAGGATAGCAGACATGTCCCGGAGAATGGCGCTGGTCACTGGTAAGCGTTTGGTACTAGAGTGTGGTTGCCGCCACCTGTAGTGTGTTGGCAGATCAGGATGCATTGATGAGGGAGGTAGCACCATGGAGGTGCTATCTGATTCCAGAGTTGGTTGCGACTAGTGTGGGATGCCGGACATGGTCGAGTCGGCTCCGGGCTGCTGTGAAAGGATGTGGCATGGTTAACCACTTAACGACTGCTCACTGTATATATACGTCGGCAGAATGGCACCGACAGGCACAATCACGTAGAGCATACGTGATTACCTTTGTATAGTTGGGGGGTCCAATCGGACCCCCCTCCTATACAGTGAGCGGTGGCTAAGTGTCCGGGAGCGTTCCGGGATGAGGGGGCAGCCATTCGTTTCTGGCCACCCCCTCGCGATCGCTCCCGGCGAATGGAAATGCCCCCTCTGTCTGTGTCAGACAGAGGGAGCAGGAGGAAGTGATGTCATCTCTGGTGCGGCGCTCACATATACCCAGCGCTGTACAAGAGAAGACATCAGGTCAGTGCACACAACACTACACTGACACCAGGACACATAGGGACATAAATCGCCCCCCCAGGCCCCCCCAGACACCCCAGATCACCCCCAAGATCACCCCCCCCCAGCCCCCAGTCACAGTGTCACTGATTGCAGTGACCATTTATTTAGTGATCACTGCAATCAGTGACATTTGTGACTGTAAAAGTGTCACCAAAGTTTAGTCTTAGGTCCAGTGTAGCCCCCTAACCCCCCCCTAATAAAGGTTTAACCCCCTGATCACCCCCCAGATAACCCTTTCACCCCCTATCACCACTGTCGCTAAGCGATAATTTTTCTGATCGCTGTCTTAGCGTCAGTGATGCCGATCGGCAGCCAGTAATTTTTTTTAGGTTTGCCGCATGTTTTTATAGCGTCAGGTACCCCAATATATTATCTAATAAAGGTTTAACCCCCTTGATCGCCCCCCAGGTAACCCTTTCACCCCCTATCACCACTGTCACTAAGCAATCGTTTTTCTAAACGCTGTCTTAGTGTCTGTGATGCAGATCGGTAGCCGGCAATTTTTTTTAGGTTCGCCGCAAGTTTTTATAGCGTCAGGTACCCCAATATATTATCTAATAAAGGTTTAACCCCCTTGATCGCCCCCCAGGTAACCCTTTCACCCCCTATCACCACTGTCGCTAAGCAATTGTTTTTCTAAACGCTGTCTTAGTGTCGGTGATGCAGATCGGTAGCCAGTAATTTTTTTTAGGTTCGCCGCATGTTTTTATAGCGTCAGGTACCCCAATATATTATCTAATAAAGGTTTAACCCCCTTGATCGCCCCCCAGGTAACCCTTTCACCCCCTATCACCACTGTCGCTAAGCAATTGTTTTTCTAAACGCTGTCTTAGTGTCGGTGATGCAGATCGGTAGCCAGTAATTTTTTTTAGGTTCGCTGCATGTTTTTATAGCGTCAGGTACCCCAATATATTATCTAATAAAGGTTTAACCCCCTTGATCGCCCCCCAGGTAACCCTTTCACCCCCATCACCACTGTCGCTAAGCGATCGTTTTTCTAAACGCTGTCTTAGTGTCGGTGATGCAGATCGGTAGCTGGTAATTTTTTTTAGGTTCGCCGCAGGTTTTTATAGCGTCAGGTACCCCCATATATTATCTAATAAAGGTTTTAACCCCCTGATTGCCCCTAGTTAACCCTTTCACCAGTGATCACCATATAAGTGTTACGGGTGACGCTGGTTAGTTAGTTTGCTTTTTATAGTGTCAGGGCACCCGCCGTGTATATAACCCAATAAAGGTTTAACCCCCTGATCGCCCGGCGGGTGATATCAATTAGGTTTTAGCGTCAGAGAGGGTCTGAGTCACACCCCAGGCAGCGTCAGGTTAGTGCCAGTAACGCTAACACCCACGCGTGAAGCATACACCCCCCTTAGTGGTATAGTATCTGAACAGATCAATATCTGATCAGATCTATACTAGCGTCCCCAGCAGTTTAGGGTTCCCAAAAACGCAGTGTTAGCGGGATCAGCCCAGATACCTGCTGGCACTTGCGTTTTGCCCCTCCGTCCAGCCCAGGCCACCCAAGTGCAGTATCGATCGATCACTGTCACTTACAAAACAAAAACACACATAACTGCAGCGTTCGCAGAGACAGGCCTGATCCCTGCGACTCCAGTGCTGTAGGAGGTGATTTCACCACCACAGTTAAAAAAAAAAAGCAAATATGCCGAAGCATTGGGGCAGCAGGGGCGGAGGAGCGATTTTGCTCCTAATGCCGTGTACATACGGTCGAAATTCCGACGGAGGCTTGCCCGTGGAAAAGTCCGACCATGTATGTGCGGCATAACTTTTTTGCGGGAGGATGCCCCCATGCTTCGGCATATATAAACGGTGCGTGTATGCCCATCATTGGAAGTGGGTGGATGAAGGGCGGTATTCTAATGGTGGGCATACCCACCGATCAATCTCTTTTTTCGTTCAGCCAACTGGCTGCATGAAAAAAAAAGATTACAATACATGTCCAACAAGGACCAGCAACGTACTGGTATGTTGCTGGACTTTGAATGTTTATACCAGAATGATGCCTGCGGGTTTAGGTATCATCTTGGTATCATTCTTTTCAGCCTGCGGCCGGCTTTCATGTAAAAGCAATCCTAGCGGCTAATTAGCCTCTGGACTGCTTTTACAAGCAGTGGGAGGGAATGCCCCCCCCGGATATAAAAAGCGCCATTGGGAAATTGGGAAAGCATTTTATCACACCGATCTTGGTGTGGTCAGATGCTTTGAGGGCAGAGGAAAAATCTAGGGTCTAGAAGACCCCAGTTTTTTCAAAAAAAGAGTACCTCTCACTACCTATTGCTATCATAGGGGATATTTACATTCCCTGAGATAACAATAAAAATGATTAAAAAAAATACTTGGAAGGAACAATTTAAAAATAAAATAATAAAGCAAAATTAATAATAAAAAAAAAAGAAAAAAAAAACACCCCTGTCCTGCCCTGCTCTTGCCCAATGGCGAACGCAAGCGTCGGTCTGGCGTCATATGTAAACAGCAATTGCACCATGCATGTGAGGTATCACCGCGAAGGTCAGATCGAGGGCAATCATGTTAGCAGTAGACCTCCTCTGTAAATCTACTGGGGTAACCTGTAAAGGCTTTTAAAGGCTTTTAAAAATGTATGTAGTTTGTCGCCAATGCGCGTTTGTGCGAAATTTTAAAGCATGTCGTGTTTGGTATCTATGTACTCGGCCCAAGATCATCTTTTTTATTTCATCAAACATTTGGGCAATATAGTGTGTTTTAGTGCATTAAAATTAAAAAAAGTGTATTTTTTAACCCAAAAAATGCGTTTGAAAAATCGCTGCGCAAATACTGTGTAGAAAAAAAAATGCAACACCCACCATTTTAATCTGTAGGGCCTTTGCTTTAAAAATATATATAATGTTTGGGGGTTCAACATAATTTTCTTGCAAAAAAAAAATTTTTTTCATGTAAACAAAAAGTGTCAAAAAGGGCTTTGTCTTCAAGTGGTTAGAAGAGTGGATGTAAGCTTCCTAATGTTGTGTATAAAATGCCAGAACAGTTCAAAACCCCCCCAAATAACCCCATTTTGGAAAGTAGACACCCCAAGCTATATACTGAGAGGCATGTCGAGTCCATGGAACATTTTATATGTTGACACAAGTTGCGGAAAAACGACAATTTTTTTTTTTTTTTTGCACAAAGTTGTCACTAAATGATATATTGCTCAAACATGCCATGGGCATATGTGGAATTACACCCCAAAATACATTCTGTTGCTTCTCCTGAGTACGGGGATATCACATGTGTGAGACTTTTTGGGAGCCTAGCCACGTACGGGACCCCAAAAACCAATCACCGCCTTCAGGCTTTCTAAGGGTGTAAATTTTTGATTTCACTTCTCACTGCCTATCACAGTTTGGGAGGCCATGGAATGCCCAGATAGCACAAAACCCCCCCAAATGACCCCATTTTGGAAAGTAGACACCCCAAGCTATTTGCTGAGAGGTATTGTGAGTATTTTGCAGATCTCGCTTTATGTCACAAAGTTTTGAAAATTGAAAAAAAAAAATATATATATATATATATATTTTCTTTCTTCATTTTCAAAAACAAATGAGAGCTGTAAAATACTCGCCATACCTCTCAGCAAATAGCTTGGGGTGTCTATATTCCAAAATGGGGTCATTTGGGGGGGTTTTGTGCGATTTTGGCATTTTATGGCCTTCGAAACTGTGATAGGTAGTGAGGAGTAAAATCAAAAATTTGTGCCTAGAAATCCTGAAGGCGGTGCTTGGTTTTCGGGGTCCCGTACGCGGCTAGGCTCCTAAAAAGTCCCACACATGTGGTATCCCCGTACTCAGGAGAAGCAGAAAAATGTATTTTGGGGTGTAATTCCACATATAACCATGGCATGTGTGAGCAATATATCATTTAGTGACAACTTTTTGTAATTTTTTTTTTGTCATTATTCAATCACTTGGGACAAAAAAATATATATTCAATGGGCTCAACAGGCCTCTCAGCAATTTCCTTGGGGTGTCTGCTTTCCAAAATGGGGTCATTTGGGGGGGTTTTGTGCTATTTTGGCATTTTATGGCCTTCGAAAATGTGATAGGTAGTGAGGAGTGAAATCAAAAATTTGCGCCCTTAGAAATCCTGAAGGCGGTGCTTGGTTTCCGGGGTCCCGTACGCGGCTAGGCTCCCAAAAAGTCCCACACATGTGGTATCCCCGTACTCAGGAGAAGCAGCAAAATGTATTTTGGGGTGAAATTCCACATATAACCATGGCATGTGTGAGCAATATATCATTTAGTGACAACTTTTTGTAATTTTTTTTTTTTTTTGGCATTATTCAATCACTTGGGACAAAAAAAAAAATTCAATGGGCTCAACATGCCTCTCAGCAATTTCCTTGGGGTGTCTACTTTCCAAAATGGGGTCATTTGGGGGTGTTTTGTACTGCCCTGTCATTTTAGCACCTCAAGAAATGAGATAGGCAGTAGGCTTGTGCAATTCGTTTCGTAACGAATCGAAATTCGTCCGAATTTAGCAACTTTCGGACATTCGGAAGCATTCGAATTTCCGAGCAGAGCAATTACGAATAAAACCGAATCCGAAATAAATTATACCGCAAAATAGCGAATGCCCGAAGGTCTTCGGCATAATTCGTTATGAAAAAAGTTACGAATGTACGAATCCATTCGAAGCACAATAACACTCACTCTGCTCTCTGCTTCTCCCTCACCATGCTGAACTCCCTCTCAAAATGGTGTACAGGGGGCGGAGGCTATAGCCGCATGAAAAAACGAAAGTAAAATACGAGATTTCGAATCCATTCGAAGCACAATAACACTCACTCTGCTCTACTCTCTGCTTCTCCCTCACCGTGCTGAACCCTCTCAAAATGGTGTACAGGGGCGGAGCCTATAGCCGCATGTAAAAAACAAAAGTAAAATACGAGATTTCGAATCGTTACAAATAACCGCTATGTATTTAGAAAAGTACAAATCCATTCGAAGCACATTAGGCATAATAGGCAGCGTCGTTGTGAGAGAGACACGGAAAATTACGAATCAACGAACCCAAAAAAAGTTACGAAAGTAGGAGTTGTGTCCAGAATCAACGAAAAACAACGTACTCTACCGAAAGTACGAATTATAAAGCAACAAAAAATTCAACGAAAAATGTCGCTTGCAAAAATACGAATGAGTCCGAACACGAAAAATCCCGTCTAGCAAAATTACGAATGATTACGAATCAACAGGACCGGAAAGAAACGAACCGAAACGGAACGAATTTTTCCGTTGTGCACAAGTCTAATAGGCAGTCATAAATTTAAAGCTGTGTAAATTTCAGAAAATGTACCCTAGTTTGTAAACTCTATAACTTTTGCGCAAACCAATAAATATACGCTTATTGACATTTTTTTTACTAAAAACATGTGGCTGAATACATTTTGGCCTAAATGTATGACTACAATTGAGTTTATTCGATTTTTCTTATAACAAAAAGTAGAAAATATCATTTTTTTTCGAAATTTTCGGTCTTTTTCCGTTTATATCGCAAAAAATAAAAATCGCAGAGGCAATCAAATACCATTAAAAGAAAGCTCTATTTGTGGGAAGAAAAGGACGCAAATTTCGTTTGGGTACAACATTGCATGTCCGCACAATTTACAGTTAAAGCAGCGCAGTGCAAAATTCTGAATTCACCTCTGGTCCTTTAGCTACCAAATGGTCCGGGGCTTAAGTGGTTAAGCAGGATAGCGCGTCGGCCGAGGTGTTGCATTGACCAGGGATGTGGACATGGAGGCTACTGAGCTGATGTTGTAGGGAAAGTAGCAACAGCCTGCGTGGGAAGGACATGATGGACAACGATTTATTGACCTGCCTTTGTTAATGACTGTGGCTGTAGCCTGGTTGTCTGTGGCGAACGTGGCGGTCTGTCCTGCCCGGGGCTGCCCCATACTTGAGTCGCTGCGACTATGGGGTAGATCTCAAATAGAGAGGAGGACTGACTGAAGGCGGAATTGTGAGTATCTCAGATGGTCGCGGTCCTGAAACCAATGATGGCCAAAAATTGCAGCGAAGCTTGTGGGAGCTGCTACGTCCGTGATTATCTGTGGTGACGAAAAGGATGCTGATGGGATAAACAACGGTCTACCTATCTGGTCTCAAGGAATTGGTCCCCCGTGGCCAGATCCTGCTATAGGGGCTGCGTCTAGCTTAACGACTTGGTCAGGGTCTTGTGCCTGGGAGAGGAACACTAAGAAGCGTGCGATAAAGGATCGCCCTTGAGGGACGATCCTCATCGTGGGTTGAGCATGCCCAGTAGGGATTGTAGCTGTGGGTTAGTGCACCCTTGCGTGTCGGTAGACGTATGGACGACTGTCCTGATGCGGGTCAATCTACCGAGAGGTGGGCTGGCCTGCATGGCGCGTTTGTCTAGAATGATTTCCAGGAAGGAGATGAACTGTGCCGGTCTTTCTACTTTCTTCTCGGTTATGGGCACGTCAAGGTTTTAGAAGACCTCTCTTGGATTTCCTAGATCTCACAAGAATACTAAACCTTCAGGAGAACTCCTCTGAAGGTATGCAGGAGTTTGACTGGGTATGTTTAAGAATGAGTCAGGCAGTATAATGAGTCCGGTGTGCAACCCTGTAGTGCCCCCTGCACTAGAAAGGCTGCTAGAGAGGGAGTTGGATGTGAGGAGAGAAAGTCGAGCCGCCCGAAGTGCATGTGGCCTAGTCAAGCTGGACTCTGCTGCTTGACGCCGCAGGTATTACTAGGGAGAGCCTTCTGGTACAGGAGGCAGATGTGCAGAAGTTTGCGGTGGGGGTAAAAGCAACCCTTGAAATTAAGTTGCTGGAGACGGCTGCGCCCCCCGGTGCTCGAACTGGACGTCCTAGTCTGACTGGGAGGACTAGCTACATCTCTAAGGCTTCCAGAGGCTACCACGAACTTTGTCGCTTTCGAGTTTGCGAGCGAGCCTGGGGTCCTTGGCCATTAGGATGACTGAGACGTCCCCCAAGGCACGTGACTTGTTCCCTGTTATGACCTGTACCGAAATGCGTAGGTTCACATCCTAGCCGCTTAGGATGTCCTTCCTGATGCCCGCTGGGACAAGGTGCGAAGGAAAGGGTGCAAGCGTCGGGCGTACCTACAGTGGGGGGTTCGGTAACGACGGTGAAGACTGGGGCTGATAGGGGCACGGCTGATCGTGTTTCCAGGGCCCCTACTCTAGCCTGGACGTCGGTGACTGCGGTTGCCAGTGTGGTCACCAAGGCGTGTAGCTGGGTAAACGCGGAGGGTATCGACTGCAGCGGAACTTGTGTGTCTGGTAGAGTTGCCGCTGGTTATGGAAACAGCAGCCTAACAGCTTGGCTTTCCTGGCTGTGGTAAGGCAGGGAATGCCCCTACGTCGTAGTTCAGCCGTAGCCTGGGGATGGTCCGAGCTCTAGGGGACTGTGTAGCGCCGGCCGCTGGACCCGCGAAGGGTGACGATGAGGCAGAGGCGAAGACTTCGCTGTTGGCTCGCGACATGGCGTCGGCTAAAAGGAGGGGAATGCATATGTTTAGAATGAGATTGCGAGTTTCAGAGGGGATAGAAGGATTTGGAAACGGGGAGAAAGAAGGAAAGCAGGGTGGACAGGACAAGGAGCGATAGGCGTAGGGGTCAGTTTAGTTTGCGTACGAGCGCTGTTGAGTGTAATTTAGAAAACTCAAAAGAGTGCGTGGCAACCGAGGTGAGCCAGGAGGTGACTGGCTAGGTAACCGATAGCTCGGGTGCCGTCTGTGCTTGGCACAGACTGATGAACCAGAGCCCCCAGGGCGTACTGGGGCGGGTAGCTGAAAGTCTGGTATACTAAGTAGGAATGTTTCGATCTGTAGTTCATTGACGTGTGGTCGGTTTGCCAACTCCTGCACTGCCAGCAAGGTGGATGTTGGCGACCTTGTCTGCGTGGTGAAGGATCTCGGATCGCTCTTCGAAAACAGAGTGTAGTGCGTAGAAGTATGTGGCAGTTGCTAGCGCCTGGTGAGCGGTCGAATTGTGTATGTGAAGACAAATATGTCGTGAAAGAGTGCGACGAGAAGCAAGGAGGGGCCTTGCATTTACGCATCTGTCCTGTACCCTAGTAGTGACGTCTCAGTTGGGGTCCGGAAGTGGGTCGACCGGGGACCTGTAGTAGGGTGACATGGAAATACTCTTTTTTTTTTGTGAGGGGGATGCAGAGAGCTGTTTTGGAGCAGTAGCTGGCTCCCTGGTGAAGATGTGAGCCCTAAGATACTTCCCCCTGTTTTTTTTTTTTTGTATCCTGAGGGGAATATTGTCCAAACCTGGAGCAGGGTGAACCAACTGGAACTCAAACTGACCTGCATGGGGAAAGGGACAGAGAAAACGGTGAGTAGCTGTGTTGCTACTGGAGATGATGAGTGGCTGATGTTTGAACCACTTGTCGAATGCTCGCAGCGATTGCGAGGAACACAGCCTTACTGAGAAGGCGAAGGAAGGAAAGTTTGTGAATTGTGAGTATGTAGGAATAACCGTCCGTGAGGGAGCTGGAATAGTTGGAGTAAGTTGTGTATGTAAATGCAGAAATTTTTTATTTAATTCTTCCTATATATTTATTTTATTTTTATTTTTATTTTTTTTATTTTTATTTTTATTTATTTTTTATTTTTTTGGTACAGCGTGAGGTTTGGGGAATGGTTCGTACGTGATCGTGTCGCTGATGCGACTGGTAGCGACCTGGCACTTTGTATTGCCGACGATCTGAAACGTTTGAGCCGATGCTACGACTGGGTTCGGATCGGTTGGAAGGGTCGGGTCGGTTGGAGAGTGCTAGTTGCTAGGGATCCGAGTCGTTTGAGCCGGTGATGCGACTGGACTCGGATCGATTGTGTTTGCCAAGGATCCGAATCTACGAGCCGACGTTACGACTGGATTCGGATCAGTTAAAGAAGTTTACTGCTGCAGATCAGAGCGGTATGAGCCGGTGATGCGACTGTGCTCGATCGAATGTAAATGCCATGGATCCGAAAATTTGAGCCGACGCTACAACTGAATTCGGATCAGTTCAGGGTTTGATGTTTGTAGATCCGAGCCGATGAGCCGCTGGTGCGACTGTGCCCAGATCGGTCATGTTAGCGGAGGATCCGAACCTTTGAGCCGATGCTACGACTGGGTTCGGATCGGATAGGAGGGTTTGTTGCTAGAGATCCGAGTCGATTGAGGTGGTGATGCGACTGGACTCGGAACGCTTGGAAATGCCATAGGTCCGAAAGTTTGAGCCGATGCTACGACTGAATTCGGATGGTTTAGAAGTTTGATGTTTGTAGATTCGAGCCGATGAGCCGGTGGTGCGACTGTGCTCGGAACAAACGTGGATGCCAGAGATCCGAATCTCTAAGCCGATACTGTGCCTGTATTCGGGCTGATAACGGGTGCAAGGCGGGGATTTGAATTGCCGGGTCCGAATCGTAGCGCCGGAGATACGGCTGGACTCGGACGGCTGATTGGTGTTTCGAAGTTGAAGGGGCTTGTGATTGTCGAGGGTCCGGCCTGTAGTGCCGATTGTTAGCGACAAGAGCCGGCCCAGACTGTTTGGTGTATGGTGTGAGTAGTAGGAGGTGTGGGGCATCAGTAAGGTGAAGGGAGAGTATCGTAGGAGGTGTAGGGCATCAGTGACTAGGGATAAGGAAGTGCAGTGTGGGATACCAGTCCGACGACTGGGTATCAGATGTGCGACTTGAGGTAAGAAACTTGCGAGCTGTGAGTAATTCGTACAACAGTTCTGTGAGACGTAGTGTCTGGCGGGCCGTTACCGGTGGTAACATGCGTGCGACAGGGTTCGAAAGACAGCTGGACTAGCCGGTAAACATGCGATACAGACGAAAAACACGGGGTTATGAACCGTGTGACTTGTAAAAGAAGAAAACGTGTACCGGCGCTACGATTCGTACGAATGGTAACGCCCGGTCCTACCTGCGACAGCGAGCGGGGATACGACCGACTGCGAACGAGCTGGAAGATACGAGGAAACTACACGGACGTTGCGAATCGTAGGGCGTCAGCTGATGACGACGAATACCGCGCACTAGAGCCGACACTGACCCTCGTGGATGGTCTGTATAAGTACCCCTCGAACTCCTCCCATAATTTCAGGCTAGCATACTAGCCTTCCTATATATATATATATATATATATATATATATATATATATATATATATATATGTGTGTAGCGGCCTCCTCTCTCTCCTCTCTTTTATCAGTTCGTCTGTCTCTTGTCTAGGGGTACCTTAGAGGAGAGAGTGTGGGGTCACCACGCCAAGCCTTCACCGCAGATGTTTGTGTGGTGTAAGCAAAGTTCTTATTTTTACCTTCGGGTCGGTGTTCTGCACCTGGAACCTCCAAAGAGAGTTACCTTGAACAATGTCTGCCAGAAAACGAGCCCCACACCATTAAAGTCCAACACTCCTTTATTCTTCTCAATGCAAAAGTGAACACAATCAGTTGGACTCCCTTAAAGAACAGAACAGACAAGGAGGTGTAGATGCGAGTAGGCCCAGACACAATGAACTCTCCACTTTCCTTCCTGAAAGTGGGTTGCGGTCTCCAAGCGAGGGGGGATTTCCTTCCAGGCGGTTTCCGATGAGAGGCCCACCTTTCACTGGCAATATGCTGCACCAGGTCTTCAAGCAAGTATCTCTCACTCGTCTATTACGCCTTCCGGATTCGGGTACCCACTCTCGGGGTACCCTAGGAACTCCTTCCCTCGCGGAACTCAGTGGTGGGCACTGAGCTCCAAACCTCCATTCCGAGTACCTCACCCCAGGCTTAAGGTGCCTGGGATGGAACACGACCTCCGAACGTCCTCTAGGCCTAGGCCGCCTAGAGGACCAACACAAACCACCGCCCTCAGGCTGAAGGTGCCCGGGACTCGACTCCCACCACCAAAAATGGCCGCCCCCTTTATACCCCCTCCCAGCAAGCACGGCGGGTTCCCCGCCCCACCATACAACCGTTGAGAGAGGCTAAAAAAAGGTACGCCACCGCAACGATGGCTCAACCCTGGGCCCAAAGTGACAGCGCCACCTGGTGGGCCCCAGGGAACCATACATCACAGTTTCCCCACCAGGTTCAAAAAAATAGGGAAGCATATACCCGCTACATATATATATATAAACAGTTTAAAGACATTACAAATAAAACTGACCCAAGAGATTTATAGTTTCTCTATAATAAATTAACCTATACTCAGAGGGTTTTAGTTACTGCTGTGGCTGTTTGTCATTAAACTGTCACCAGACAACATACATTTCTGATCATTTACAGGATGTAATATAATTACTTACCCCAAACAGAGTCACCATCATCAGATTGGAGGTCGAAAAAAGCCTAAATTTGCTATAGTAAGCTCGAAAATATGTCTTGACTGTCTGGAATATACTTCCTTCCTGAAAAACAAAGAACAAATAACATGAAAAGACGAAGGAAGGGAAGGAGGAATGGAGGAAGCAAGGAAGGAGGGATTGATGGAAGGAAGGAAGAAAAAAGGCCAAAAAAAGAAAGGAATGTAGGAAGGAGGAACGAAAGAAGGAAGGAAGGAAAAAGACAAGAAGAAGAAAGGAAGGAAGGAATATAGGAAGGAGGAAGCAAGGATGGAAAAAGGCCGGAAGGAATAAAAAATGCTAGAAAGAGAAGAAAGGAATGTAGAATGGAGGACGCAAGGAAGGAAAGAGGAAAGGAAGGAAGGAAGGAGGAGGGAAGGTAGTACGGTCACACAGGAGGGGAAGCACTGCATGGCAAGCCATGCTTCTCTCACTGCACACTAGCTCCAGATCAGTGGCTGGCAAACCAATGGGCTGTGGCTTCAAGGGTGAGAGCAGTAGGTATGCCCATTCTATGTCAAAGAAAAGAGGAGAGGAACCGGAAGAGGAAGAGTAAAGCCTCATACACACGATCAGACTTCCAACGGACTTTTCAGTGGATTTTGCTCCGAAGGGCGTTGCCCGCGAACTTGGTATGCATACACACGGCAGGACTTTTTCAGCAAACTTTCACCAAATCACATGTTTTTTTCAGCTCTTTACCGCCACCCTGTGGGCAACTTCTGTATTGTTGTCTGATCTTTTGCATTTGTTCTCTGAGCATGCGTGTTTGTACTTTTGGACTTTAGTCCGATGGACTTGTGTACACACAATAGGATTTGCTCCATCGGACATTTGTTGTCGGAAAGTTTGTCTGTTCTCACAGCGAACATTTGTCCTATGAAAAAGTGAAAAAGTTTGTCCGATGGAGAGTACACACACGTTTCCACAAAAACAGGTCCGTCTGAGGTTTGTTGTCAAAAAGTCAGATCTTGTGTATAG
This sequence comes from Rana muscosa, assembly GCA_029206835.1. Classification (NCBI taxonomy): domain Eukaryota; kingdom Metazoa; phylum Chordata; class Amphibia; order Anura; family Ranidae; genus Rana; species Rana muscosa. Next base: position 75,664,663 of record CM055124.1, on the reverse strand, counting down.
GCCTGAAGAGGGAGAAGGGGAGGGGGATGGAGAGGGAGAAGGAGAGGGGGAGAGGGACAGGGGGAGGGGAAAAGGGAGAGGAGAGGTGCCTGATGAGACTTACTACTCCAAGAAGCAGCAGAAGTGAAACGAAAAATAAAAGCTTTCCATAATGTTTATTCATACAATTCGTAACCTTCTGCCATAAAACTTTCCATCTTGAAGGTTCTCTTCTTTCCTGAACATATGGGAAATAAATAGTACATATTAACTCCTTTACAATGTGGTAATTTCAAATGTGTGTCATGTAATCACTAAAAGCGCTGTTTTCCACAAATTTTAAATAATATTTTTCTCCCGTAACAATATAGATCAATGCAAAAAGTAGAAAGTGATACTATGCAAATGGCAAAGTCAACATAAACAAGCTGTGGCAAACATAATGTATATAGGATAATATACATCAAAAACAACTAAATAAACAACATGCCACGCTATAATTTTTTTTTATAAATACATGTAAATGAATAAAAATACAAACTAATGATAAATAAATAATTAAAAGTTTGTTCGAAATATTATAAAAGTCCAACACCCACATGATGAATCTGAACTGTATCATATGAAATCTTCATGTGTCCCAGCTCCACTTATTGAAGAAACACACCACGTTCCCTTGCATCCAGTGCAGATGTCAACTTACCAGAGGATATGTGACTCTCTGTCAAAGAGAAGTCAAGGAACACTTGTGAAAGGGTTAGGCCCGGTTCACACTGGGGCGGCACGACTTCGGGGGCGACCTCGGCGGCGCGATCTCAAGATGACTTGAAACGCCCGCCGAGGCAATTTGCATAATGACTTCTGTATAGAAGTCAATGCAAGTCGCCCTGCGTCGCCCCCAAAAGTAGTACAGGAACCTTTTTCTAAATCGGAGCGACCTGACTCGCTCCTATTAGAACGGTTCCATAGCACAGAGCGGGACGCGACTCGTCAGGCGACTGAGTCGCCTGATGAGTCGCCCCTGTGTGAACCAGGCCTAACTTAAAATTTTTGCACGGCATGTTGTTTATTTAACAATTTAGACCGCACTAATAAAACGTTTAACTATACTGCCAAGCAGAGTACCCACAGGTAGAGAAACTAAAAACCAAGAAGTTATCTCAGCATAAAATACTTACATTTCTTGCTTCCATAACTGAGTACTAGTAGTAGTCTACTATCTGAAAAAGAGGAAGACAGGTTTCTAATTAGAGTTGATTTCCAGTTTACTTTTCCCATCATTATATCCAGTGGCGGGTGGTGCTCAATTCTTTTGGGGGGCAGCAAACAAACCTGGCCCCCTCACTAACATAACCCCCCTCCCCCCAGTCACTTGATCAATCGATCCCTGCTTCGCCTGCCAGGCCGTCCGTCAGCCCTGCACTTACCACATCCAAGTCGCGGCTTCGGAAGCTTTCCCCCTGCATCTCCTTCCGAGTCCCGGTGGTCGCTTCTCCTTGCAGCCAATCGGGTCTCAGGACCCGCTTCCTGATTGACGAGGCGAAGCAGGTAGACATTTGCAAATATTAATTGAAGCCAATTAGAGCCTCTGGGCTCTAATCATGTGCATAAAAAACAAAAACGAAAAAAAAACACCCCATTGAAATCAATGCGTTTGGCGCCTTGCATGGAAATTAGGGCCTTGCATGGAAATTAATGCCCCTGCACCCCTAATGAGCGGCCGCCACTGATTATATCTCTTCTTGAACTTATTCATTTATCTATTTATTTATTATATTAGAAAGTCACCATTTTTTGCAGTACACGGTTTTTCATGTTATTGTAGCACCCCCTAGCTTGGCTAGAGGGCTAGTGATAGGATTTTTGGTTAGGTTATGTAAATTGTCAGACTTGGCTGGCAGTCAAGCCTGTGTGTTAATCTGGGTCGGGTGAGTGACTCAGACAAGCTAGAAGACTCAGCAGCAGTATCTCTGGTGTCTCCCTGCTTGCTGGAAACTTGGAGAAGATTCTAGAAGCAGAGGGGAGGGGTCTAAGAGGAGCTGGTTGGACTGTTCTGAGGGCCCTGACCAATCCCCAACAGAAGGGTTGTCGGGGGGCAAGCCCCCTCAAATACTCAGGGTCAGCCCAGCTGGAGTTCGGGTGAAAGATGGAGTGTTAGGCCTTTTAGGCTTTTGAGAGTAGCTCTCCTAGTCTGGGGGGGTGAACTCAGGTCTGGGCTCGGGTACGGAAGGGGCCCCTTCTCATGGCACACAGAGGGATCCTGACCAGGTGGCACAGGAGTAGTGATGAGCCGAACACACCAGAACCCACGAACGGACCGAAAGTTTGCGCGAACATTAGAACCCTATTAAATACAATGGATGCGAACGTTCGGATTCTAAAGTGCTAATTATAACGACTATTATCCATGTTATTGTCCGAAACAGAGTTTGGGAACCCGGCTTCTGCACCAGGGGACATGTATCAATGCAAAAAGAAGTTTTAAAAACGGACGTTTTCCGGGAGCAGTCATTTTAATGATGCATAAAGTGAAAAAAAAAAAGTCAAATATTCCTTTAAATATTGTACCTGGGGGGTGTCTAAAGTATGCCTGTGAAGTGCCACGTGTTTCCCGTGTTTAGAACTGTCCCTGCACAAAATAACATTTCTAAAGGGAAAAAAGTCATTTAAAACTGCTTGCGGCTTTAATGCAATGTCTGGTCCCGGTAATATGGATGAAAATCTTTAGGAAAAATGGCATAGCTACCCCATCAACCCCCCCCCCCCCACCCCAGCCCATTACCAGCCCCTTTGGGTCTTGTATGGATATTAAGGGGAACCCCGCACACAAAATAAAAAAGGACCTATATACTCTGAACAGCCGTATACAGGCGGTGCATACAAGACAGGGACTGTAGGTTTGTTCTTATGTAGAATCTGTTTATAATTTTTAACAGCTGCATTGTTTAAGTGGAGCTCCATGGCAAATTCCTTTTTTTTAGTTTTTTGTAAAACATAGGGAACGGTTATCACCCCTGTCACATTTTTTTTGCTGTCTGTGCCCCTGTTCAGAACATTTCACCTCACTTTGCGTCCCAATGACAACTGTTTTTGAAATGTGGTGTTTTTATTGAAACAAGGATTGGTGATAAAGCATCAGTAGAGAGGAGACACCTTTCTCCCATATTAATTCTTACAGGAGAGAATTTTCCTTCCAAGGGGTAGATTTCCTCTCACTTCCTGTTGTCTTCTTCCGTTTGCAAGTAGTAGTAGTTTGTAAGTTGGATGTTTGAAAGTAGGGACCTTCCGTATATACTCTGCAGAAATTGGCCCCTTAGGTGTTGGTGTTGGCACAACACTGAAAGCACTCACAGTTATTCTTGGTGGGTGCTGGAACGCCCTTCTGTCAAGTATAATATCAGGAATTGTAATAACATATAATTGTTGATCAGTGGTAGTAAAAATTGGGCCTTTGATGGTGGTGCTGGTGCCCCAACACTGTAAGGCCTGACAGTTACTCTTGGTGGGCGCAGCAATGGTCCCTGCTGTGAATTATTAGATCAATAATTATAATTGCATGCCCCTGTTGAACAGGGGCTGAAAAATTGGGCCTTTGGTGGTGGTGGTGGTGGTGATGGTGGTGCTGGTGCCACAACACTGTAAGGCCTGACAGTTACTCTTGGTGGGCGCAGCAATGCTCCCTGCTGTGAATTATTAGATCAATAATTATAATTGCATGCCCCTGTTGAACAGGGGCTGAAAAATTGGGTTTTTGGTGGTGGTGGTGGTGGTGATGGTGGTGCTGGTGCCACAACACTGTAAGGCCTGACAGTTACTCTTGGTGGGCGCAGCAATGCTCCCTGCTGTGAATTATTAGATCAATAATTATAATTGCATGCCCCTGTTGAACAGGGGCTGAAAAATTGGGCCTTTGGTGGTGGTGGTGGTGGTGGTGGTGATGGTGGTGCTGGTGCCACAACACTGTAAGGCCTGACAGTTACTCTTGGTGGGCGCAGCAATGCTCCCTGCTGTGAATTATTAGATCAATAATTATAATTGCATGCCCCTGTTGAACAGGGGCTGAAAAATTGGGCCTTAGGCACTGGTGGCACAACACTGCAACCCCTCACAGATACTGTACTTGGAGCACAGCAATGAGGCCTGTTGCAAAGTATTGCATCAAAAATTTTAATTACACGCCCCTGTTAAACAGGGGCTGAAAAATTGGGCCTTAGCCACTGGTGGCGTCACCCATAAACCAAAATGATCTTCCAAGCTATCATCGTTAATCGTATCATTGAGGAGGAGGAGGAGGAGGATAGCCAGTCAACATAACAGCACAGGCACTCAGCATCAGCATCAGTCTTGAAGGGATGTGACATTTTAAAATCAATTAGTCTGTTATATCAGCATCTGGTGTGTGGTAGCTGCTGGTGATCCAAGACTGGTTCATCTTGATGAAAGTCAGTCGATCAACCGAGTCGGTGGACAGGCGCACCCTGTGATCCGTGACAAATCCTCCAGCAGCACTGAATGTGCGTTCTGAAAGAACGCTGGATGCAGGACAGGCCAGTAGCCCAATTGCATACTGTGCAAGCTCTGGCCAGTGATCCATCCTCAAGACCCAGTAAGCCAGAGGATTTTCGGTGGGGAAGGTGTCCAAGTCTGACCTTGCCCCTAGGTATTCCTGCACCATGTATATCAGACGCTGGCGATGGTTGCTGGAACCGATCATACTTTGGGGCTGCGGACTAAAGAATTGTCTGAACGCATCGGTCAGACGGCCACCTTCCCCACCGCTCCTTCTTTGACTTCCCGAAGCCTCAGCAACTCGTTGTCCAGGACCAGGAGTTTGTAACCTCCCAGTCTCTGGGAACGCGTTGCACAGACCTTTCTGCAAGGCCTCCCGGAGTTGTCTCATCCTCTGCTCCCTCTGCGACGGTACGATAAGGTCCGCAACCTTACCCTTGTACCGTGGATCAAGGAGAGTGGCCAGCCAGTAATGGTCCCTCTCCTTGATCCGAAGAATACGAGGATCCTTCCGCAGACTTTGCAGGATCAGGGAGGCCATGCAGTGTAGGTTAGCTGAGGCATTCAGTCCGGAGTCCTCTGGGTCACTAAGGACGACATGATCCGCAGCCACCTCCTCCCAGCCACGTACAAGTCCACTGGTTTCTTGGGACTGTAAATCATCCCTAAAAGACTGCTGCTGATGATGCTGAGTGCCAGCCTCCACCTCCATGCTGACACAATCCTCCTCCTCCTCCTCCTCCTCCTCTTCCTGTGCGATGGGTGGGACAGAAGGAACACTGTCTGGGTAAAGGGGGCCTTGAGAGGCAAGGAAGTCCTCCTCTTCCTGCCTCTGTTCTGCCTCAAGTGCCCTGTCCATTATTCCACGCAGCGTGTGCTCCAACAGGTGGGCAAGAGGTACAGTGTCACTGATGCATGCACTGTCACTGCTCACCATCCTCGTGGCCTCCTCAAATGGTGCCAGGACAGTGCATGCATCCCTGATCATGCCCCACTGGCGTGGTGAAAAAAACCCGAGCTCCCCTGACCCTGTCCTGGTGCCGTAGTCGCACAGGTACTCATTGATGGCCCTCTGCTGCGTGTGCAGCCGCTGCAGCATGGCCAACGTTGAGTTCCACCTGGTGGGCATGTCACATATAAGGCGGTTCTTGGGCAGGTTCAACTCCTTTTGAAGCTCAGCCAGGCGAGCACTGGCATTATAAGATCTGCGGAAACGCACACAGACTTTCCTGGCCTGCCTCAGGACATCCTGTAAGCCCGGGTACCTGCCCAAGAACGGCTGCACCACCAGGTTAAGGACGTGAGCCATACAGGGCACATGGGTCAGTTGTCCCTGTCGGAGGGCGGAGAGGAGGTTGGTGCCATTGTCGCAAACCACCATTCCTGGCTTAAGCTGGTGTGGCATCAACCACCTCTCGGCCTGCCCCTGCAGAGCAGACAGGACCTCTGCCCCAGTGTGGCTCCTGTCCCCCAAACACACCAGCGCAAGCACGGCATGGCATCTTTTTGCCTGCGTACTTGCGTAGCCCCTTGAACGCCTACAGAGCACCGCTGGTTCCGAGGACAAACCACAGGAAGAGGCCATGGAGGAAGAAGAAGAGGAGGGGGTGGAGGAGAGAGGTGTGTCACAACCAGTAGTAGCATTTTGGAGGCGTGGCGGTGGAACAACCTCCAACACTACTGCACCTTGTCCTGCATCCTTCCCAGCTGCCAAAAGAGTGACCCAATGGGCCGTGAAAGAAAGGTAACGTCCCTGTCCATGCCTGCTGGACCATGAGTCAGCGGTAATATGCACCTTACCGCTGACCGCCCTGTCCAGCGAGGCCAAGACATTGCCTTCCACATGCCTGTAGAGAGCCGGAATAGCCTTCCGTGCGAAAAAGTGTCGTTTGGGAACCTGCCACTGAGGAACCGCACATTGCACAAACTCACGGAAGGGGGCCGAGTCTACCAACTGAAAAGGCAGCAGTTGAAGCGCTAGCAATTTAGCCAAGCTAGCATTCAACCGCTGGGCATGTGGATGGCTGGGAGTGAACTTCTTTCGACGGTCCAGCAGCTGGGGCAGGGAAATTTGCCTGCTAGAATCGGACGTTGGTGTACTGCTAGCAGAGTGCCCGCAAGTACTTGCCTGTGACACACCTAATTCTACACCTTCATTCCTCTCAGAGCAGGTTTCAGAGAGGAGTGAAGGTATAGTGGGGTTGGAGATCCCAGCTGATGCGGTGCAAGAAAAGGTCAGCTTTGTTCTTTGGTGTGGGTCTTTAAGGTAGGCTTGCCAACGAGCTGCATGGCAGGTCAACATATGTCTGATCAAGCATGTGGTGCCCAAGCGGCTGATGTTTTGGCCACGCGATATACGCTTCAGACATATGTTGCAAACAGCAGCTGTGCGATCTGATGCACTCGCCTCAAAAAAGGCCCACACCAAAGAACTTTTTGAATGACGGGCAGAGGCAGCGCCCTGCACAGGCGGAGCTCTGCGGTGTGATTCCGTCGGTGTGCTGCCCATACGCTGGCCACTCAAGGGAATCCTGCCTCGTTGGAGATGTGCCTCCTCCTCATCCTCCTCCTCCTCCTCTCTCCTATTAGGCACCCACGTGGAGTCAGTGACCTCATCATCCCCTCCCTCCTCATCACTGGAGCCAATCTGGCAGTATGCTGCAGCTGCTGGAACATGACTGCCAGATTGGTGTCCTTCTTGAGCATCCCCTCTCTCTGCTCTCACGCTGCTGCCTTCCTCTAGCTGGGTATCATCATCAGATCCTTCCAAACGCTGGGCATCCTCCTGGAGCATGTACCCAACACTGTGCTCAAACAGTTCGGGGGACTCCTCAGGAGGAGGGCATGGTGGGTCTAGGGAAGGATTGACTAATGAAGATAATGATACCAGAGAAGAGGACGCTTTGGCAGCTGCTTTGCCAGTACCCTGAGCCTGGGTGAGAGAGGATGAGGAGGATGAGGTGGGCTTGGTCATCCACTCTACCAAGTCTTCGGCATGATGTGGCTCAACATGTCCAGCTGCCGAAAACAAGGACAAGCGTGTCCCATGGCCATGTGCTGATGACAATGCACCGCGTACACGACCAGCACTGTTGCCCCCAGACACAGATCCTGCTTGCCCTCTTTTTTTGCCTCCTGACTGTCTGCCTCTCCTTGGTTGCCTTCCAGACATTTTAATGGATGGCCTGCAGGGAGATGGGAAAAACAGCAATAAGGGCTACCTTCAGGTGTATATTGTGCAGGAGGCTTAGCAACAATGACACTGACACTGTCCCCTGCCTATCCTTCTCTGTCCCTAAACACAAGGATTGAAAATATGGTTCAGCAAAAAAGTTTTAGAACAGAATAGCACACTGACACTTTCCCTCACTGTCCTACTCTGTCCCTCCCTACAAACAAGATTTAGCACAGAATAGCACACTGATAATTTCTATGAGTGTCCTCCTCTGTCCCTCAACTCAAGGATTGAAAATATGGAACAGCAAAATTGGTTTAGAACAGAATAGCACACTGTCAGTTTCACTCACTGTCCTACTCTGTCCCTCCCTACAAACAAGATTTAGCACAGAATAGCACACTGATAATTTCTACGAGTGTCCTTCTCTGTCCCTCAACTCAAGGATTGAAAATATGGAACAGCAAAATTGGTTTAGAACAGAATAGCACACTGTCAGTTTCACTCACTGTACCTCTCTGTCCCTCAACTCAAGGATTGAAAATATGGTTCAGCAAAATAGTTTTAGAACAGAATAGCACACTGTCAGTTTCACTCACTGTACCTCTCTGTCCCTCAACTCAAGGATTGAAAATATGGTTCAGCAAAATAGTTTTAGAACACAATAGCACACTGACACTTTCCCTCACTGTACCTCTCTGTCCCTCAACTCAAGGATTAAAAATATGGTTCAGCAAAATAGTTTTAGAACAGAATAGCACACTGTCAGTTTCCCTCACTGTACCTCTCTGTCCCTCAACTCAAGGATTGAAAATATGGTTCAGCAAAATAGTTTTAGAACAAAATAGCACACTGTCAGTTTCCCTCACTGTACCTCTCTGTCCCTCAACTCAAGGATTGAAAATATGGAACAGCAAAATTGGTTTAGAACAGAATAGCACACTGTCAGTTTCACTCACTGTACCTCTCTGTCCCTCAACTCAAGGATTGAAAATATGGAACAGCAAAATTGGTTTAGAACAGAATAGCACACTGTCAGTTTCACTCACTGTACCTCTCTGTCCCTCAACTCAAGGATTGAAAATATGGTTCAGCAAAATAGTTTTAGAACAGAATAGCACACTGTCAGTTTCCCTCACTGTACCTCTCTGTCCCTCAACTCAAGGATTGAAAATATGGTTCAGCAAAATAGTTTTAGAACAGAATAGCACACTGTCAGTTTCCCTCACTGTACCTCTCTGTCCCTCAACTCAAGGATTGAAAATATGGAACAGCAAAATTGGTTTAGAACAGAATAGCACACTGTCAGTTTCACTCACTGTACCTCTCTGTCCCTCAACTCAAGGATTGAAAATATGGAACAGCAAAATTTGTTTAGAACAGAATAGCACACTGTCAGTTTCACTCACTGTACCTCTCTGTCCCTCAACTCAAGGATTGAAAATATGGTTCAGCAAAATAGTTTTAGAACACAATAGCACACTGACACTTTCCCTCACTGTACCTCTCTGTCCCTCAACTCAAGGATTGAAAATATGGAACAGCAAAATTGGTTTAGAACAGAATAGCACACTGTCAGTTTCACTCACTGTACCTCTCTGTCCCTCAACTCAAGGATTGAAAATATGGTTCAGCAAAATAGTTTTAGAACACAATAGCACACTGACACTTTCCCTCACTGTACCTCTCTGTCCCTCAGCTCAAGGATTGAAAATATGGTTCAGCAAAATAGTTTTAGAACAGAATAGCACACTGACACTTTCCCTCACTGTACCTCTCTGTCCCTCAACTCAAGGATTGAAAATATGGTTCAGCAAAATAGTTTTAGAACAGAATAGCACACTGTCAGTTTCCCTCACTGTACCTCTCTGTCCCTACAAACAAGGATTAGCACAGAATAGCACACTGTCACTGACACTCTCCCTACCTATCCTTATTTGTCCCTAAACACAAGGAATCCAGGATTAGTAAAGGAAAAAAAATGACACTGTCCCTGCCTATGCTTCTCTTTCCCTGCTCCGGAACACACTACACAAGGCCGCCGCGCTGGCGGCCTTTTATAGTGTGGGGCGTGTACTAAACCCCATCAGCAATAATTGGCCACAGGCATCCTGCCTGTGGCCAATCATTGCTCTCCTCGCTGCCGGCGCTGTGATTGGCCAAGCATGCGGGGTCACAGTGCATGCTTGGCCAATCACAGCGCCTGGATGACACTGCGATGGCGTAGTGCATTGTGGGCCGTTCGCGTCACTCGAATTTGGCGCGAACGGCCCAAATCGTTCGATCTTCGTCGAACGATCGAACAGCCGATGTTCGAGTCGAACGTATGTTCGACTCGAACACGAAGCTCATCCCTACACAGGAGTAAGGAGAGGACAGCAGAAGGACACTGCCGGGCAAATCTCCAGGGAGGAAGACAGCCAAGAGGGTTTGTAAATGTTGAAGTCAGAGGACTGAGAAGCATGCCTGAAGGGACTGGGTGCAAGCAGTCTGGGATGAATGCAGAGTCAGTCTGGGAGGACCATGTTGGTGAAGTAGCCAGGAGGGCTAGTGAAAAGGGCAGCCGCAGCCAGGCGGGCTGGCAGTGCCAGAAGAGGTGGTACTGGGAGCGGTAGCTACAGGAGGACAGCTAGCACCAAAAACCTCTATTTTTGCTGCACCACAAAAAGGAGCCCACGGTCCCTGCCTGCAAAGGGCATTTTCTATGATCTGATGTCAGACCATCCTTTTAGTGCTAGTTGGTCCTAGGAGTTGTAGTTCTACAAGCAAGTCCGTGCTGGAGGTAGAAGAGGAGAAGTGTGTATATACCGGATGTATACAGTTAAGTCCCTGAAGATTTCTTACTGATCAAGTGGGCATCCCATAACAACCCTTTCCCATCCAAGTTTAATTCCCCCTGATTAAAAAAACAGAACAAAGCTTTGTCCACTGAGCGAATGGAAAATTCATGTGCCTGGCTGTGCAGGGTGGGAGATAACCATATTCACCAGCGGCTCCTGCGGGGGTAGCACTACATTATCATGCACCCGAGCATCATGGGAAGGTGTTTGTATTCCAAATCAGGGTAGCAGCCTACCTAGGGTGACAATGCTGCTCCTCCATATATACAGTACAGTGAGTAAGCAGTGTCCCCCTAGGACAGGAAGCGTGTTACTGGCAGGATCACCAGGTTAAAATAAAGTAACTAAAAAAAACTTAAAAAGAAAACAAATGCAGCCACCCTATCTAATGGCCGTAAAGCTGCAATATTTTACATTTTTGGTTTTGGGTTTAGCTACACTTTATGACCATAATAAATCCTTTATGTACTGTGCTGACAGATCTTTATTATTAGTTATAAACTAGGTGTGCACACTTTCTGTCCTAAGAAAGGGTTAAAGATCTCAAGCTTTGTGTGGTACATTGTATCTTAATGCACTCAAAGAAAGCTGTCCTTCGGCCTGTCTCCTAATTGCACATTGGAAGCTATTCTAAACAGGTTCAAGCTGCCTTAAAGCAGTTTTTTTAAACGTGGTGGTGCCCTGGATTAGAAGCACCATGAGTTGGCATGGTGTGGGTGGGGCAGGTGTACAGCACCATAACAGCCAATGATGCTCAATGGCCACAACACATTTTTTGCTAAGGTGTTGGGGGCTGGGCAATGCATGGCACTGATCTAGGGCAATCAGTATGCAGGCCTATCCTCAGCATTCAGGAGAGGACAGAAGTCCACCTCCTCCAGATCTTCTCCCGCCCTCTGCCATGCTGTTGGAGCCAAAAAGGTAGGTCTCTGATGTGAAGAGGGGACTATGTGATTGGGGGGCTCTGTGATTGGGAAGCCCCTGATATGATAAGAAGACTCTAGAAAGATAAAATTCAGTCATGGTGGGTACTTTGATGTGATGGGGGGGCTTTTCATGTGCAGGGGGGCCTCTGATGAGCTCAGGAGACGCTGACGTGATGGGGGGACTCTGATGTGATGAAAGGACTCTAGGATGGTAAAACCCTGTCATGGAGGAACTCTGATGTGATGAGGGGCTCTCATGTATAGGGAGGTTTTTGATGAGGTGGGGAAACTTTGACATTATGGGGAGACTCTGTTGTGATAAGAGAACTCTAAAGCCCTGTACACACGATCGGATTTCCTATGGAATTTAAACCGATGGATTTTTCCATCGGATTTCCGATGAAGCTGACTTCCATCAGTCTTGCCTACACACCATCAGTCAAAAAACCGACCATCCCAAACGCCGTGACGTAAAACACTCCGATGAGCCGAGAAAAATGAAGTTCAATGCTTCTGAGCATGCGTCGACTTGATTCTGAGCATGCGTGGGTTTTTTCTCCGATGAAGTTCCCCACAGACGATCGGAATTTGCTATGGGTTTTTTTTTCCATCGGTAAAATTTAAAACATGTTCTTTTTTTTATACCGATGGAAAAAAGACCGATGGGGCCCACACACGATCGGTTTGTCCGAGGAAAAAAGTCCATCGGACTGTTTTCATTGGTAAAACCGATCGTGTGTACACGGCTTAAGACGGAAAGTCTCTGTCATGGGGAAACTATGGCCTGATGGGGGGGGGGGTTCTCATGTATATGGGGGTCTCTGATGAGGTGGGGGGACTCTGACATCATGAGGGACTCTGATGTGATGAGAGGACTCTTAGGTGGAGATTGTCTGTCATGGGGGAACTTTGATGTGATAGGGAGATCTCATGCATAGGAAGGTCTCTAATAATGTGGGGAATCTCTGGCATCAAAGGGACTCTGCTATGATGGGAGGATTTTAAGATGAAGAGACCCTGCTATGGGGGAATTCTGATGTGATGGAGGCTCTCATGTATAGGGAGGTCTCTGATGAGGTGGAGAGACTCTTATGTGATGAGGGACGCTAAGATGGAGATTCTCTGTCATGGGGGAACTTTGATGTGATGGGGGGCTCTCATGTATAGGAAGGTCTCTGAAAAGGTGGGGAGACTCTGACATCAAGAGGGACTGTGATGTGATGGGAGGATTATAAGATAAAGAGACCCTGTGTTGGAATTATTAGGAACTGTTTGTGCCTGTTCTCCATCTTATAGGCTTAGTTAAGGACACAACTGGACATTGCAAGATGGCGATTATTCCCTGCACACACCCAAGTGTTGCTTTTCTTTGTTATAACTATATATGGTAATATTCTAAGACTGTAAGGTTTGCTGACGCAGAGAATAAAGTTAAGTCCAATGAGCTGCTAGTTTATACTTAGAAAACGTATGACTTCTGTAACTTTCTCTTTTCAAGATTACAAAAGGCTCAGCCCGTGGTTACAGGGTTGTGACTCCTGACTTGAATCTTTGCATGTAAGGACCTCATCCATATGTATCGATACTTATGAATAAAGCTTCTTCCTTGCTACGGACTGGGAGATTTGATTGATCTAAAGTGACCAGGAGATTTTCCTGACATCGTGGGGGCTCGTCCGACATCTGACCATCAGGTGCCTTTGTCCGTGGACCTCCGGTTGATCAGTGAGTAATTTGAAAATATTCGCCAATAAAAGACCCCCAGTCAGACTGCCCGTAAACAGGGGCTAATCGGAGACGGGATATTTGGTCCGGGGTCCAGATCCATTAACCCATAGAGCTTGTCCTCCCGCTCCGAGTAAGGTAAGAACCTTTTCTTTGGTTTATGATTCTAGGGGAAATATTGTTATCTTGTGGTCTCTGTATTGCAGTGATTTTCCTATGTATGATATTGATAGTGATATTTAAGCTTGTTTTTCTTTGTGTTTTTTTTTTTGTTTGTTTAATAACGTTAATTGAGAGAGAGTAAGGATACTGGTGACCCCAGTAGGATTCTGTAGAGGGAATCTCTGAGGTGCTGAAGACAGGGCCATTTGGACCGAGGCCAAGGTAACTAGAATTGGGGTCCTCTGCCTGGGCAGAAAGAAAAAATACAGTTTAAGAAATATGGTGAGTCAGCGCTGTATTGTTAGAAATGTCCGGACGTCTAAGCGCACTTCCTTTTTTTTGTGTGTGCGCGCGCAATATATGTGTGAGGGATTGATTTCTGATCAGATGACTAGTCTCACTGTTTGTTTTAACTAACTGCATTCTCTGTGTTTAAAAAAAAAAAAAAAAGTGAAGGTATAAATAGTTTTTTTTTATATTTCCTGTAAGGATGAGCCGAACACGCACCAGAACCTGCGAACGGACCGAAAGTTTGCGTGAACTTTAGAACCCTATTAAATACAATGGACTCGAACGTTCGAAATCAAAAGTGCTAATTATAAAGGCTAAAATGCAAGTTATTGTCCTGAAAAGGGTTTCGGACCCGGGTCCTGCCCCAGGGGACATGTATCAATGTAAAAATAAGTTTTAAAAAACTGCAGTTTTTTCGGGAGCAGTGATTTTAATGATGCTTAAAGTGAAAAGAAAAAAAGTGAAATTTTCCTTTAAATATCGTACCTGGGGGGTGTATAAATTATGCCTGTGAAGTGGCGCGTGTTTCCCGTGTTTAGAACTTTCCCTGCACAAAATGACATTTCTAAAGGAAAAAAGTAATTTAAAACTGCTTGCGGCTTTAATGTAATGTCTGGTCCCGGCAATATGGATGAAAATCATTGAGAAAAATGGCATGGGTACCCCCCCCCCACCCCACTACCAGCCCCTTTGGGTCTTGTATGGATATCAAGGGGAACCCCGCAACCAAATTAAAAAAAGGCCCTATATACTCTGAACAGCAGTATACAGGCGGTGCAAACAAGACAGGGACTGTAGGTTTGTTCTTAAGGAGAATCTGTTTGTAATTTGGAACAAGTAAAATTTTAAGTGTAGCCCCAGCCAAAAAATCTATTTTTAAGCTTTTTGGAAAACATAGGGAAGGGTTATCACCCCTGTAACATTTGTTTTGCTGTCTGTGCCCCTGTTTAGCTCTCTGCCTGTGGTTTTATTATGAGAACACCACAAATTGTATTCAGGTTCCTTTAAGTGAACGCTGTGCAAAGAACAGAAGAAGTACACTACATGAAATGAATGCAGCTCCCTGCCTGTGGTTTTATTATGAGAACACCACTAAAGCCCTGTACACACGATCGGATTTCCTATGGTTTTTAAACCAATGTATTTTTCCATCGGAAAACTGATGAAGCTGAGTTCCATCAGTCTTGCCTACACACCATCAGTCAAAAAAATGACCGTTCCAAACGCGGTGACGTAAAACACTCAGATGAGCCGAGAAAAATGAAGTTCAATGCTTCTGAGCATGCGTCGACTTGATTCTGAGCATGCGTGGGTTTTTTATCCGATGGAATTCCCCACAGACGTTAGTAATTTGCTATCGGTTTTTTAACCATCGGATAAATTTAAAACATGTTCTGTTTTTAAACACTGATGGAAAAAAGACCGATGGGGCCCATACGCGATCAGTTTGTCCGATGAAAAAAGTCCATCGGACTGTTTTCATAGGTAAAACCTATCGTGTGTACAGGGCTTTACTGTTTTCAGGTAAGCTTTAGGTGAACGCTATGCAAAGCACACAGTACACTAAGTAAAACACTGACTGCAGCTAGCACAATCACCTGCCTGCCTGTCACAGTATAGAGAATAACAGGAACGGATCTAGCTAAACTGAATACAGTGTATAAATATATATACAACACCTAGGATGCATATATATCCTCTACACACTGTAACTGCAGCTAACTGACTCGCCTGCCTGCTCTATCTAACTCAAATCAAATTACACTGTCTCTCTCTCTCTGTCTCTTTACTTTAAACAACTCCAACACACTACACAAGGCTGCCAAGCTGGCAGCCTTATATAGTGTGCTAAACCCCCTGAGCCATAATTGACCAAAGCCACCCTGGCTTTGGCCAATTACGGCTCTCTGTTCAGACGGCGCTGTGATTGGCCAAGCATGCGGGTCATAGTGCATGCTTGGCCAATCATCAGCCAGCAATGCACTGCGATGCCGCAGTGAATTATGGGCCGTGACGCGCCAAATTCGAATTTGGCGCGAAAGGCCCATAATGTTCGATCTTCGTCGAATGATCGAACAGCCGATGTTCGAGTTGAACATGGGTTCAACTCGAACACGAAGCTCATCCCTAATTTCCTGTTGTTTGGGGAGTTTTGAATTATAAACTTAGGTCTGAAATAAAAGAAACGGACATGGGTGACAACATCTGTAAAGGAGGATGTGCCTGCCTCTGCTGTTGTTGCATCCCAGCAACTTCCTTAGAGGGCGATAAAAAGTTTATGCATAAAAAGGACCCAGCAACTGTTAAATACTGTACTAAGTGGGAAAAGAAGTTTGGGTTTAATAACAAGCTTAATGTTAAAGGGTTAGAGGAACTAGTTGAAAAAATTAGCAAGTTGGGACCTAAAGAACAGAAAAAGTATGGTTTGGGCGCAGCTCAGAACTGGTTAGAACAGGCTAGAATTCATGCTCAGGGAGTGTCTAAGAGGAAGTTACAAGAGTGCCTCCCCCTCTTGGACAAGGAAGATGAGTACACCGTATTTGTCCAAAGGCTCCCCCCTCAAGCCCCTCTGCAGCTGCCCTCATAAGTAACCCTAGAAGTGGTCCCTCCTACTCCAAATACATCCACCCCCCTTAGACGGGACACACCCCCTGAACAAAACAACAACCAAGCTCCTCTTCCACCCGTCTCACCAGTCCAAGTCGAAACACCAAGGAGAGCAGGTGGACAGGGATCTCTCACTGACCTGTCGGTCCAAAGTCCAGAGCCAAGCACTCATGGGCTTACTAGGAGCCCATCCTTAGACCTGACTAAGATGAGTAGATCTTTACAGGATACCCTAGCTGAAGGACTCAAAATTCTAGTAAAAAGATTTCTGGACTGAGAAGATAGGTATAGACACCCACTGTCAGGCTTGCACGTACCTGATCGATGAGCCCAATGGAGCAGAGCAAGGTCCCCCGTACGGATCCGACTTTCGGCCCCTGGTAGTGCAGACAGGAGGTACAGGAGTGCGGAAGGGTAAGAGAGCCTGGTGAGTAGTTGCTGGAAGACGGCACAGGATCAGGATGCAGAAGGGAAGATGAATCACACAAGCTGCAGGCAGGTAGGCAGGTATACTGGAGAGTGAAGCTGAGCAGGTGCAGGGAAGAATGGTCAAGTAACAGGCAAGGTTGGCAACGGTCAGACAACATGGTACAGAGGAGCAGGCAGGTTCAGGGTCAGAGGCAAGCCGTGGTCAGATGCAGGCGGAAGGCAGGAGAAGTCCAAGTAACAAGCCGGGTGGTCAGAAGGTCAAGGTTCAGGCAAATAGCAGGGGCAGGGTACACAGGGAGCTGCAGATCAGACAGCACCGGTCTGAAGTATTCCAGGGGTTTAAATGGACTGTTTGGCGCGCATCGGCGCATGCGTGCGTGTACGTGCCGCGCGCACACATGCACCCGCGTGCACAGGCACACTATAGCGCACTGTCGCACGCAGTCCGTGACGTGAACCAGCACACACAGGAGCATGCACAACAGCGCGCACCGAAATGCACACATCAACACGCATCAGCGCGCATGGGGGCGCACCAAGGCGACAACCAACACGTCCGGCAAGGTGAGTTCTCTGACACCCATCCTATAGATATGGAGATGGTAGCTTTATGGCACCAATGATAGAAGGTATGGACAGCCCATACCAGGTGGAGTTGGCGACTATCCCGCCACTGTGACGGTTTATCGGCCGTGGACGGAAAGTGCTATACAAAAGGCCACGGAACATATAAAACAGCCAAAACTTGGGTCAGGAAAATTTGGGGAAAATATCAGAAATTTGAGAGACAGTTATAGATTAAATGGAATAGAAGTAGAGCGAGCATTGAGAAGAATTTTGAGATCAGATTGGGCTACTGTGAAAGGAGATTGGGACCCTCCAGTCGGCCAGCGGAGGGAACCACTTGGGCCAGACCATGCAGGTCTGACTCTCTGGTTAGATGCCCTACTTCAAAGTTGTACAGCTAGATGCGTACAGAGAACAGATTGGCAAAAAATGAAGATGGCTACACAGGAATCAAATGAGACTGTAGAACAAATACATGAATAGACTTAGGGAAATTTTCAAAGTGTATTCAGGATTGCCGGAAGATGATAATGCAAACAGTGCGTATCAACAGCAACTTATGATTGCTTTTGTTAATGGACTAAAGAAGGAATTGGGTGGTTATATTACTAAGTACATGGTGACGTATAGGACAGCCGGGGTACTAGATGTACTGCAATGGGCAAAGCATTCGGAGAAGTATCTCAGAGAGAAGGCAAAAAAGAATGTTAAGGTTAGAGTATTTTTGCAAGGTGAACATGGGGTAGGAGAGGAGGAAGAATATACCCTAGAGGGTAGACCCCCAGGCAGAAGAAGAGGAAGAGGTAGAGGGAGGTTTAGAGGTGGGGAGAGGGAAGAGAAGATAGACAGGATGGCTTTAAGCCATTGACATGCGGTGGACAGGGGCACTTTGCTAGAGATTGCCCTGAAAACCCAGGACCACTGTAAAAAGTTTTTTCAGGCAGAGTAGGGAAAGGTTACTCTGGCAACCCAATAAGTTTGACTACAAAGGGGGGTTGTACGATAGGTACAACCCGTCTCGAACCGGTGAAGTCTCCACCACCCTACCGCTTGGGAAGCCACAGTCAGGATGATAGGGACAGTGTTTATTGCTGGGACTCTGGTGAGTTTAATGTGGGTCTCAAACACCCTGGTTCTAAAGGGACACCCTACACTGTGGAAGAAAATGTTTCTAAATCTAACTTTTGAGGAGGGGGTGACGAGTACGATACTGGTTGACGTATGTCAATTGGTGGACTGTGGCAGTTATCAACAACCACAGAACCTAGTGGGAACAGATATATATATATATATATATATATATATATATGTTATCTGTTATAAGGAACTGATTGTACCTCCTGGAATTACGCTCTATGGACAACGGCTAACCTAGATTGGGGGTACACCAACCCATGGGAGCCCTATGCAGGAGTACAAGAACCTGCTAAAGGACTATCGGTAACAAGAGCTGTGAACTCCCCTTGCAATCACCAGAGGAACTGTAATCAGTTGCTGATCTCACTGACAGAACCCCAACTAGGGGACCAGTGACTGTTTGCCATCGGCACATATGTCACTGGAACTGATCCCATGGAGGGTTTCTTCCTTGCAGTTAAAATGGAAAATGAGACAGGGCCCCTAATTGAAGAGGAGAAAGAAGGGCCACTAAAAACAGTAGTAGAGCAAATGTGCCCTGTGGTTAGGTTCACTAACCTGACATTGGAAGATAGATTTGCTCTGGAGACAACATACCAAGATAAGAATGAGTGGCTGGAATGGCTGAGGTATACAGTTAGGATACTAAAGAGGGACAATTGCCTGGTATACGCTGGAGCCAGGCCTCACTTGGCTACGGTACCTTTTCCACTGGATGATCAAGCTGATCCTGAAGGACTACAATGCATGTTGAAACTATATAAAAAGGGTTACACACCTAATATTAATACATCCTGTCATACTTTGAGTTTGTTGTTTCCCCAGGTTCAGAGACCTCAAATACCCCCAGCGGTCATGGCGTATCCTGGTAACTATCCTTGTTTTACACTCCTGGGGAATGAGAGCAGAACAGACCTGGGACAATTACCCAATGACTACTGTAGGGATAGAGTGGTCACAAAAAAAGGTTGCTGGGTTGAACATGACACCCAGAGAGCTGATGTTTGGTGGCTGTGTGGTGACAGGAAGCTGAGAGCCGGGATCCCAGCCAATGCCCAAGGAGATTGCGCTTTCGTCCAGCTAGCTATGCCCATACGCCTCCTTTCAGAATCCTAGTCCTAGCTAGCTAAGCCCATACGCCTCTCTAAAAGGGTCCTTTGATTCCCAGGTCTATATTGATGAGATAGGGGTCCTGCGGGGAGTGCCGAATGAGTTTAAGGCCAGGAACTAGGGATGATCCGAACACCCCCCGGTTCGGTTCGCACCAGAACCTGCGAACGGACCTAAAGTTTGCGTGAACTTTACAACCCTATTAAATACAATGGACTCGAACGTTCGAAATCAAAAGTGCTAATTTTAAAGGCTAATATGCAAGTTCTTGTCCTAAAAAGGGTTTGGGGACCCGGGTCCTGCCCCAGGGGACATGTATCAATGCAAAAATAAGTTTTAAAAACTGCAGTTTTTTCGGGAGCAGTGATTTTAATGATGCTTAAAGTAAAAAAAAAGTGAAATATTCCTTTAAATATCGTACCTGGGGGGTGTCTAAGGTATGCCTGTGAAGTGCCACGTGTTTCTCGTGTTTAGAACTGTCCCTGCACAAAATTACATTTCTAAAGGAAAAAAAGTAAATTAAAACTGCTTGCGGCTTTAAAGGGGTTGTAAAGGTTCGTTTTTTATTTTCTAAATAGGTTCCTTTAAGCTAGTGCATTGTTGGTTCACTTACCTTTTCCTTCGATTTCCCTTCTTATTGTTTTTTTTCTTTGTTTTCTTTGTCTGAATTTCTCACTTCCTGTTGCTCCTCAGTAAGCTGTTCAGTAAGCTGTTCTGGCTGACTAAACACCACTCGGATGATGGTGTGAAGTTTACTGAGGAGAAACAGGAAGTGAGAAATTCAGACAAAGAAAAAAATCTTTTTGAAGGGAAATCGAAGGAAAAGGTAAGTGGACCAACAATGCACTAGCTTAAAGGAACCCATTTAGAAAATAAAAACAAACCTTTACAACCCCTTTAATGTAATGTTTGATTCCGGCAATATGGATGTAAATCATTGAGAAAAATGGCATGGGTTAACCCCCCCAGCCCACTAACAGCCCCTTTGGGTCTTGTATGGATATTAAGGGGAACCCCGCAACAAAATTAAAAAAGGCCCTATATACTCTGAACAGCAGTATACAGGCAGTGAAAACAAGACGGGACTGTAGGTTTGTTCTTAAGTTGAATCTGTTTGTAATTTGGAACAGGTACATTTTTTAAGTGTAGCTTCAGCTCAAAAATCTATTTTTAAGCTTTTTGGAATACATAGGAAAGGACCCCTGTAACATTTATTTTGCTGTCTATAGGCACCTGTTCAGACCTGTTCAGCTCTCTGCCTGTGGTTTTATTATGAGAACACCACAAATTGTATTCAGGTTCCTTTAAGTGAACGCTGTGCAAAGAACAGAAGTACACTGCATGAAATTAATGCAGCTCCCTGCCTGTGGTTTTATTATGAGAACACCACTAAAGCCCTGTACACACGATCGGTTTGACTGATGAAAACCGTCCGATGGATGGTTTTCATCAGACCAACCAATCGTGTATGGGACCCATCTGTCTTTTTTCCATCGGTTTTAAAAAATAGAACATGTTTTAAATTTTTCCGATGGATAAAAAACCGATCGAAAACTCCGATCGTCTATGGGCGAGTCCATCGGATCAAAAACCCACGCATGCTCAGAATCAAGTCGACGCATGCTCAGAAGCATTAAACTTAATTTTTCTCGGCTCATCAGAGTGTTTTACGTCACCACGTTTGGAACGGTCGGTTTTTTGACTGATGGTGTGTGGGCAAGACTGATGAAAAACAGTTTCATCGGATTTCCGATGGACAAATCCATCGGACGAAAATACATAGGTTATCCGATCGTGTGTACAGGGCTTAACTGTATTCAGGTAAGCTTTAGGTGAACGCTATGCAAAGCACACAGTACACTAAGTGAAACACTGTCTGCAGCTAGCACAATCACCTGCCTGCCTGTCACAGTATAGAGAATAACAGGAACGGATCTAGCTAAACTGAATACAGTGTATAAATATATGTAGCTGGTGTTTGATTTTAGGGGAGGCATCTGGGTGGTAGTGTAACCCAGATGCATTGATTGTCAGGGAATCTGAGACCCTTTTGTGGTTCTTGGAGAACTCTGGTGGTGTGAGGTTCCCTGCGGCCTGCAGGTGGCATTGTCGCCCTGGGCCGGAGTTAAACACTCACCGCAAGACTGCTTCCCTTTTTGTCCTTTCCTGTCACTGGTACAGCGGGGCGGGGAACCCGCTGTGACACAAAGGGAGAGGAGATAAAGGGGGCGGACGCCCTGATCTTGGGGTTCAGATTCGGAGGACGCGGCCCTTGACCTGGCCGGAGCGGGAGATGGAGTCCATCTCAGGCACCTTTAGCCTGGGGTGAAGTACTATGGCGGAAACCTGGAGCTCAGTACCTTCGACTGAGTTCCGCAAGGGTGGAGGAATCCGAGGGGGCCCTAACTCCTTGGGTGCCCGTGTCTGAGACGAGGAGGCCGGTGAGCGGAACTTCTCCGGAGAGTCCAGCGCAGCATTGCTGGTGACGGAGAGGCCTCCGGTAACTGTCTTGGATGGATGTCCTTTCCTTGATAGGGGCTACGATAGCGAAGGTAATTCATGTTCCGTTCAATATAGTCAGTGGCAGTGACTATTCGCCACTGGTGATACTACAGTGGTTAGCTTTATCTAGAAGAATTGTGCCTTGGCCTACTCCCCACAAATACTGAAGTGTTACATGGGTCTCAACCTGTCTGTGCTGTATGACTATTTATTGAGGAGAATAAATACGAGTTGGACCTATCCAGTGTGTGGAACTTTGGTTACTAGGAGCAGGAGGAGAGGATTGGACTCTGGGACACATACACAAAGCCCGATAGTTCTGGCTTTCACCTCTACACATTGGAGGACATGGGCCGTGGTGTATCTCATCCCTCCCCCCAGTGTTAACCCCTAGACGAGACAGACAAGCTGTGAATGAGAAGGGGTGAGAGGGGTGAGGTCGCTACATATATATACAACTTCTAGGATGCATAAATATCCTTTACACACTGTAACTGCAGCTAACTGACTCGCCTGCCTGCTCTATCTAAGTCAATATAAATGACACTGTCTCTCTCACTGTAATCTCTCTCTTTTAACAACTCCAACACACTACACAAGGCCGCCAAGCTGGCGGCCTTATATAGTGTGGGGCGTGTACTAAACCCCCTGAGCCATAATTGGCCAAAGTCACCCTGGCTTTGGCCAATTACGGCTCTCTGTTAAGACGGCGCTGTGATTGGCCAAGCATGCGGGTCATAGTGCATGCTTGGCCAATCATCAGCCAGCAATGCACTGCGATGCCGCAGTGAATTATGGGCCGTGCTGCGCCACTCGAATTTGGCGCGAACGGCCCATAATGTTCGATCTTCGTCGAACGATCGAACAGCCGATGTTCCAGTTGAACATGGGTTTGACTCGAAAACAAAGCACCTCCCTACCAGGAACCAAGTGGCAGTGGGGTTTGAGTCTCTGTTCTTCTGGTGCAGTATGATAAATAAGAATGTTGACTGGATAAATTACATTTATTACAATCAGCAGAGATTTGTGAATTATACTAGAGATGCAGTTAAAGGTCTAGCCGAACAAGTATCTCCCACATCACTCATTGCTTGGCAAAACAGAATGGCACTAGACATGGTACTAGAAAAAAAGGAGGAGTTTGTAAAATGTTTGGAAGCTTGTTCTGTACTTTTGATCCCAATAATACAGCTCCAGGTGGAATTGTGACACGAGCAATCGAGGGCCTCACCGCATTACCGAATTAACTGGCTGAGAACTCCGGAATAAATTACCCATTTTCATCCTGGTTGGAAGGATGGTTCTGAAAATGGACTGGGTTTATCACACCAGCACTAATCTCTATCCCCATAGTGTTGGTTGTACTGGTAACCTGTGGATGTTGTTGCATCCCCTGTGTTTGTGGACTATCACAAAAATTGATTGAGATGGCAATGACAAGAACTATGTATCAGACAGTTCCTGCTTCAGATGAGACTTATGACGATGTTAGAATTGAAACTGCTATTGATGATGACCAGGCTGAGAGTGTGTCTAACACAGGCACTGTGTTTGAAAACCCCCACGGATAATGAACAGTCAACTACAAAGAGGAGGGAAATGTTGGAATTATTAAGAACTGTTTGTGCCTGTTCTCCATCTCATAGGCTTAGTTAAGGACACTTAACTGGGTGTTGCAAGATGGAGATTATTTCCTGCACACACCCAAGTGTTGTTTTTCTTTGTTATAACTATATATGGTAATATTCTAAGACTGTAATGCCGCGTACACACGGTCAGAATTTCCGAAAGCAAATGTTCGATGTGAGCTTGTTGTCGGAAATTCCGACCGTGTGTAGGCTACGTCAGACATTTGCTGTCGGAATTTCCGACAACAAAAATTTGAGAGCTGGTTCTCAAATTTTCCGACAACAAAACTTGTCGGAAATTCCGAGCGTGTGTACACATTTCTGACGCACAAAATTCCATGCATGCTCGGAATCAAGCAGAAGAGCCGCACTGGCTATTGAACGTCATTTTTGTCGGCTCATCGTACGTGTTGTACGTCACCGCGTCCTTGACGTTTGCAATTTCCGACAACATTTGTGCGACTGTGTGTGTGCAAGACAAGTTTGAGCCAACATCCGTCGGAAAAAAATCCACGGTTTTGTTGTCGGAATGTCCGATCGTGTGTACGCGGCATAAGGTTTGCTGACGCAGAGAATAAAGTTTAAGTCCGATGAGCTGCCATTGGAAAACGTATGACTTCTGTAACTTCTTCTTTCCAAGATTACCAAAGGCTAAGCCCGTGGTTACAGGGTTGTGACTCCTGACTTGAATCTTTGCATGTAAGGACACCTGAAATTTACTGGCACAGCCAAGTTTTTACTGGCATTCCCAAAAGTTACAAAATTTTAATTTAAAGTACAAATTTCAGTATTTAGGCTACAAATAAGTACAATATGCACTTAGAAATGTGATTTAAGGTAGATATTAAGGCAAAAAACATAATTTTTATTTTATTTTTGATATAGTAAGTAAGTAGCTCAGGGACAGGACTCAGGAGGGCAAGACATTAGAAATGGGCACCACACACACATGAAATTGACTCTCACAGTGACACTGATAGCAGTGTGCAGCAGAAAAGACCACCCTCCTGAGTGACAGTCTCTCTCCACACCAGGTGGTCCCTCCACTCCAAATAGCACTGCTTCCGTCCCTGCCGAGGCTCAGGCTGCTCCACTTGGCTCCCTTGTACCATGACATTACATGACACTTTCATGCATCACCTCCACCAGTCCAATCACCTGCTGGCACCGGCTGAACACACTGTAGCAGGCACATGAATGGTCTCAGCAGCCTCAGGACCCAAACTGCTCATGCAAATTTCCGAGCCGAGTGTCACAGCCATATTTTTTACTGGCAACTTTTTCCTCTTACTGGCATTTACTGGCAGGAGAAAAGTGCCCATTTTTTACTGACTGCCAGTAAAGATACTAACGGTTGGCAACACTGGACCTCATCCATATGTATCGATACTTATGAATAAAGCTTCTTCCTTGCTATAGACTGGGAGATTTGATTGATCTAAGGTGACCAGGAGATTTTCCTGACATCGTGGGGGCTCGTTCGAGATCTGACCATCGGGTGCCTTTGTCCGTGGACCTCCGGTTGATCAGTGAGTAATTTGAAAAAATTCGCCAACAAAAGACCCCCAGTCAGACTGACCGTAAACAGGGGCCAATTGGAGACCAGATATTTGGTCCGGGGTCCAGATCCATTAACCCATAGATTTTGTCCTCCCGCTCTGAGTAAGGTAAGAACCTTTTCTTTGGTTTATGATACTAGGGGAAATATTGTTATCTTGTATGTAAGGACCTCATCCATATGTATCGATACGTATGAATAAAGCTTCTTCCTTGCTACGGACTGAGAGATTTGATTGATCAAAGGTGACCAGGAGACTCTGACATGATGGGGACACTGTGTGAGGAGAGGACTCTACGATGGAGAGATTCTGCCCTTGGGGAACTCTGATGTGATGGGGGCTCTCATGTAAAGGGAGGTTTCTGATGAGGTAGGGAGACTCTGACATTAAATGGGACTTCGAATGTTAATTTTATCAATGTGGTTGTGTGCATTGTCCAAGGCTCATGTTTTTAATTGATCAGACGGTTCAAATCTTGGCCGGTTCAGCAGGAACCGGTGGAGATTTGAACCATGTATGGGCAGGCTGAATGTACCCAAGTTGATCGATTACCTTGGGTAGAACCAGCCTGTTGGATTTTAAATGAGATTATTGATAGAGGCTGTTATAGCCGAAAGCAATATTCACTGCGTTCTCCTGGCAGGGACAGTGCCCCCCGCTGGGAGAACACAATGGCTCCACGTGAGAGATTTCCTCCATCAGTACTGACTGGGTTGGTGGGGGGAATGAGTATTTTTTTTAATCTCACATGATTCCACAGTGCCCAGGGCAGCTTCCCCTCCTGCCCACCCCTTGTCCTATCCCTGGTTGCAGGAAAGAAAATCGCTCTGCCTATGCCAGGCCTTGCTTTTAAATTTTTTAGCATTTACACTCCGCATATGGGAAAACCCTCCTCCCACACTCATAGGACATATCACTCTTAGATTTGTTAATGCTGCGTGTCTAGTGACTTGCGATGGGAATATTAAGATAATAAAAATTTAATTATTAAACCCAAATTGACAATTTTAAAATAAAGCATTTTTCTTACCTCCTCGCGCAGGCTTCCCCTCTCTGCAAGTGTTTGTGTGCGCTGTATAAAGTATAGAACTTTCAGTTTCCATTCCCTGAGTTAGAGAATAAAACTTTCAGTGACACCGCCTTAAAAAATTAGATTTTCTGGTTTAGAAGGTGTGTTGTGACCTTTATCATGCAAACTGATCGAGAGACAATGGGCAAGAGCTCTGAAAAGTAAGCATTTGTAAAGGATACATATACACACTTATTTCATTCAAATTCATTAATTAACAACTTAAGGACCGTTGCACGCCGATATATGTCGGCAGAATGGCACGGCTGGGCACATGGGCGTACAGGTACGTCCCCGTCAAGATGCCCAGCCGTGGGTCGCGAGCGCGATGCCGGCGGCGTGCTCACGACCCGGTCCTCTTCTCCGTGACCGTCCCCGTGAGAACAGCGGACCCGATCGCCGCTGGTGTCCCGCGATCGGGTCACAGAGAGGAAGACTGGGGAGAGGTAAGTGTAAACAAACCTCTCCCCGTGCTTCCTAGTGAGCCTGTCACTGATCATCTGTTCCCTGTCACAGGGAACGACGATTAATGATGTCACACGCTAAGCCACCCCCCCCCCCACAGTAAGAAACACATATCAGGGCACACTTAACCCCTACAGCGCCCCCTCCTGGTTAACCCCTTTTTATAGCACTGTTCGCTGTAAAAATGACAATGGTCCCAAAATAGTGTCAAAAGTGTCCGATGTGTCTGCCATAATGTCGCAGTCATGATAAAAATTGCTGATCGCCGCCATTACTAGAAAAAAAATTATTAATAAAAATACCATAAAACTATCCCCTATTTGGTAGACGCTATACATTTTGCGCCAACCAATCAATAAACGCTTATTGCAATTTTTTTTACCAAAAATATGTAGAAGAATACGTATCGGCCTAAACTGAGGGAAAAAAACGGTTTTTTTTATATATATATTTTGGGGATATTTATTATAGCAAAAAGTAAAAAATATTGAATTTTTTTCAAAATTGTCGCTCTATTTTTGTTAATAGCACAAAAAATAAAAACCGCAGCCACATCTGAGCCTACTCCCCAATGGAGGCCCATCAATAGGGGGCACTCGGGCGCCCCCCCCCCCAGCCAAAGCTGGACATTAAAAAAAAAAAAAGTGGCCATTGAAGAGCGTCCGGTCACCGGACACTGAAGCCTCGTGCACACGATCGGATATCCTATGGATTCTAATTCGATGGTTTTGTCCATCGGAAATCCGATGAAGCTGACTTCCATCAGTCTTGCTTACACACCATCAGTCAAAAAACCGACCGTTCCAAATGCGGTGACGTAAAACACTCCGATGAGCCGAGAAAAATGAAGTTCAATGCTTCTGAGCATGCGTCGACTTGATTCTGAGCATGTGTGGGTTTTTTATCCGATGGACTTGCCCATAGACGATCGGAGTTTTCGATCGTTTTTTTATCCATCGGAAAAATTTAAAACATGTTCTATTTTTTAAAACCGATGGAAAAGAGACCGATGGATCCCATAAGCGATCGGTTTGTCTGATGAAAACAATCCATCGGACGGTTTTCATTGGTTAAACCAATCGTGTGTACAGGGCTTGAGTGGTCCACTAGAAGCTTGACTGCTGCAATCAGGTGATTGCAGCTAAAATTATGGGCACCTCTTCATTGGGAGGTGTTTGGAGTGTAAACAGGGCGCAGGACATGCGTCCTATTTACACTCCCAGTCCCACTCTACATCCATCCATTCCACCCTGTTGCACCTGATTGGCGGGTCTAAAGGACGGTAGGCGGGGCTTATCGCGGGAGCGTCACTTCCGGTTTCCCCACTTTTCGGACAGCACGGCCTGACAGAACGGACAATAAGCTAAGTTACTTAGCTAGCGGCACCTACCGTCCTTCTCAGTGCATCCCGCGGGCCTCAGCTGGACATGGCTTGATGAATATTGTTGAATCGTTGTTGATGATTTTCCCTGACAGCTCCGCATAGGCGTACCGTGTACACATTACAATACAAAGTCACTTCCCCACTTTTCTCCCCACCAGAGCAGCCAGTGCAGACTGGGCCCAGGCATGAGGAGCAGAAGAGAGACTGAGAGAGAAATAGAGCTAGTGATCCTTCCGGTCCTCTTGTCAAACAACTGTATACAGCTATATACTCCCACATCTTCCTTCCTGACTGTATATGGAGAGCTTCCTCCATCATCACTGTGACTGCAGATACACATAATCTGTCCTGTCACTATGTATATAGCTGTATACAGGACAGATGATGTATACCTGCAGTCAGTGATAATGGAGGAAGGTCTCTATATACAGCCTCACTGTGCTCATTATATGCAGCTTCACCGTGCCCATAATATACAGCCTCACTGTGCCCATCATATGCAGCTTCACCGTGCCCATAATATACAGCCTTACTGTGCCCATAATATACAGCCTCACTGTGCCCATAATATACAGCCTCACTGTGCCCATAATATACAGCCTCACTGTGCCAATCATATACGCCTCACCGTGCCCATAATATGCAGCCTTACTGTGCCCATAATATACAGCCTCACTGTGCCAATCATATACAGCCTCACTGTGCCCATAATATGCAGCCTCACTGTGCCCATAATATACAGCCTCACTGTGCCAATCATATACGGCCTCACTGTGCCCATATATACAGCCTCACTGTGCCCATAATATACAGCCTCACCATGCCCATAATATACAGCATCACTGTGCCAATCATATACGGCCTCACTGTGCCCATAATATGCAGCCTCACTGTGCCCATAATACAGGCGGTCCCCTAGTTACAAACATCCGACTTACAAATTACTCCTACTTACAAACAGCAGGAGACAACAGGAAGTGAGAGGAAACCTACCCCTAGGAAGGGAAATTCTCTCCTTCAAGAGTTATTATGGGCAAAAGGTGTCTTCACTGATGCTTTATCACCAAGGCTTGTTTCCATAACAACCCAAAATTTTCAAAATCCAATTGTCATTGTGACAGAAAGGGAGGTGAAATCTTCTGAACAGGGGCACAGACAGCAAAACAAATGTTACAGGGGTGATAACCCTTCCCTATGTTATCCAAAAAGCATAAAAATGTATTTTTTGGGCTGTAGCTACACTTAAAAAATGTACCTGTTCCGACTTACAACAAATTCGACTTAAGAACAAACCTACAGTCCCCATCTTGTTTGTAACCCGGGGACTGCCTGTATACAGCCTCACTGTGCTAATCATATACTGCCTCACTGTGCCCATAATATGTAGCCTCACTGTGCCCATAATATACAGCCTCACTGTGCCCATAATATACAGCCTCACTGTGCCCATAATATACAGCCTCACTGTGCCCATAATATACAGCCTCACTGTGCCCATAATATGCACAGTGAGGCTGCATATGATTGGCACGGTGAAGCTGCCTACCACAGCTCCCAAACCTTATTAAATTACTGTAAGGTGCCATGAAGACGTTCTGTGAGGTTCTCCATCAATTTAACTATTCTTATTCTAGCATGTAGAGACGGTGGTTCTGTTTTTTTCTCAATTGAGGGCTGAGTTTACAGTTCTTAATATGAGCATCAAAAGTCTAACTGATGATTATTTACAGCAAGTACATATTTATTAAAGTAGTATATTTCAAGACAGGAGTGCTAGTTGTGGACAGAGTGGAAATGATTTAGAACCTATGTCAGGTTTTTATTGCTATGTGGGGCTCTTTAGAGAGAATTTATCTTACTTTGTGTTCCAATGGCTTACCAAACAGGAAAGGAGGAACAATCTACAACTGAGCAAAAATCAAAACAGATCTCATGTGTAGAAATAATGGAGAGGTAAATAGCATAAATATCTACAGTAATACACAGTACAGATATCAAGTTAATGTGATATGTAGAAATCTATATTCCAGTCTTAAGTCCTACCGTCTATATGAATTGACAGTTTGTTATTATTAGTACCCTGAAAACCCAAATGCCTCCATACTATTCATCAAGGACAGACTGCCACTTTTTACAAATGAAACCTGCAGTTTTTGACTTTTTTGTCCTTAGGGTATTTTTTTATTTTTGTTTGTAAGGTCAAATAAAAAGCTTTTACAAGTAACATGTTCTCTAGAACAATGGTTCCTTACCTTATTGAGACCAGAGCCCATTCAATTCTTCCAAAACTTCCCATGCCCCAACAGTAAAAAAAAAAAGGTTTATATTCACACAATAAAAGGTACAGGAATGCAAAATATATATTAAACTACTGTTAAGGCTCTGGACTGGTCTGGGTGTCATTGCAGAGGGGCGGCAGTAGTGGTGGTTAGGTGGCCCTGTATGGGATGAGGTTTATGCAGGAAGCTGGGGAAAACTGTGGATGAAGCTGAGGGAGTCTCTAGGAAGTTGGGGACTTTGTAGTGGTACTGTGGGAGACAAGAGGGTACCGAAGGGGGTGGGGGTGCTCTGTGGGACCCTGTTGGAGGTTGAGGGCACTATGGGGGCTGGAGGGCACTGTGGCATTTGGGGTGCACTGTGGGACGCTGATGGAGGTTAGGGGCAGTATGGGGAGCTGGAGGCTCTGCAGCAAGCTAGGGGGCACTGCAAGTTAAGTGATCTGCAGCTGGCAGGAAACATAGGAGAAGGAAGGTCACAGTTCAGTGGTTGAGAACCATTGCTCTAGAACAGTGTCTAAACTGCAGCCCATGGGCCCAACTGGGACCCTTTTCTTGCCTTTATCTGGCCCTTGGGGCACTATTACTCCTACTGATATGGGGCACTATTCCTTCGATTGATACCAATGATGGGACAGTATTTCTCCTCCCTTTTGACTATAGACTCTGTAATTTTTGTATTTCCATTGACCACCAAGCCTGAAGCATTTTCTACTTCCACTAATGTTGGGATATTTTCTACTCCCAATGGCTACAATCCAGCCCCCTAATGTCTGAAGTGACAGTAAACCAGCCTTTGTTTTAAACATTTGGAGCCTGCTAGACATAACGTGAAAAAAAGAAATCTAACAAATGGTGTGCAGGAAATTACAGACAGGTGAGCAGTTGATAAGCCCATACTGTCCAGTTACTTTTTCTTTGAAAAAAAGCTGTGCCAAGAGAACAGAATCCCTAGTGATCCTGGCATGGAGGTCCCTGTCCAGGGATTTCCTGTTATAGAGTAAAAAAATAAATGTGTGTGTATATATATATATATATATATATATATATATATATGTAGCGGGATCTTTAAATCTAGGGGAATGTTTGAGTGGTAGTTGTACTCAAACACACTATTTGATAGGGTTCTGTAAATCATTTTATGCTGCAGGTGGGATACCAGTGTGTAGTTCCCTGTGGCCTGTTGATGGTGCTGCCATCGGAGGCTAGGGTTGAACCCTTTCGGCGGTGGTATGGTGGGCGCGTCGGCCTGCTGTGCATGCGGGGAGAGGATATAAAAGGGGCAGACCCTGTCTGAAGGGAGTGAGTTCCTGGGGGTCCGACCCCGGGGAGTGTGTTGTTCTGTTCGTGGCCACCCCAGGCACCTTTAGCCCTGGGGTGGGGTTCCTGGCCCAGTACACTGGTGGATCAGTCCCAGGCACCTTTAGCCCTGGGGCTGCAACTGAAGGCCTTGGGTCCAGCACCTTCAGCTGGAGCCCACGGAGGGAGGAGGAATCCCAGGGTGCTGCCTTGCGAGGAGACCCGTGTCTGGAAGAGGAGGCCGGGAAAGGACCGTTCCGAGGGACTGGTGAGAGATCACAGTGAAGGAAGGGGCCCAGTAACTCTCTGGAGGGATGTCCTCTCCCTGAAAGAGGCCTAATACCAGAAGCAAAGTTCACCAGGTCTGTGGCAGAGACCCAAAGTTCACCAGGTCTGTGGCAGAGACCCAAAGTTCACCAGGTCTGTGGCAGAGGCCTAAATTAACCTGTAACAGTTTGTGCAGAGACTGTGTGTGTTATCTAATTCGAGCATCACTTCGGCTGCTAGGATCCACTCTAATGGGAGACTATCCGGGTGAGCTGAGACTACTTGAAGATACATGTAGTGAATATCTATTCGTTTGTGCCTGGACCTACTCCAACACCTCTTGCTGTTCTGTTCTCCATCCATCCTTTTCTTTCTAATGACTATGCATATGAGAAAATATACTCTATGTTGGAGTTGCAATTGGTGTGGACCTTGGAGTTATTGGGGAATATAGAGACTTGTCTTTATTGCAGTGAAGACGGGAACCATTCTCTGGAGAACCTAGCCATAGAGCCATAGAGCCATATATATATATATATATATATATTGTGAGGGGGTTAGCTCGGCAGCGGGTGTGTGTGACCCCCGGGATGGGCTCCCCAGACAAAAACAGGCCCAGCAAACGGAGGTTGTGGTTTTCAAAATCAAAAAGGTGCGGTTTATTTTCTATTTACAGTGACAAAACACAGCAAAGCAAAAGAAACATAAATAAAATAAATCCTGGTCAACTTGACCTCTGACTAAACATACAGGTTTCCTAACTAACAACTGGGATCAGCCTAGTGCTGTCCTAGTCCCTAAGTCCCTGGTTTTAAATGTCCAAGCAAATAGCCACACAGGCTTTTTCTCACCGCACAGGGGTTCACTCTCCCTAGACAGTCCACACAGGTCTGGTTCCAGGCATGAGCTAACATCTAATGAAGCTGGGAGTTCTTATAGAGGCCTAAATGAGCTGACAAGGTTCAGCTGGTCTCCTCATCTCTGTCTGCACGACGCCCCACACTCTCCCTAGAGGTATGAGTCATCCATGAGCCCACTAGCCTTATACAACTCTCCACCTAGTTGTATAAGTCGACGTAAAGCCTGAATCTGGGCGAAATATATCTACCCCCCTGGATGCAACCAGGTGACTTTACCTTCCTGCTGTCACATACCCCCCCCTCTTGTTTTAACCTCGGGGTTGGAACACCAGCAATCAGGCATTCATGTACTCGAGACAAAGCATCCACATTCCCCATTTGAACGCCAGGGCGATGCTTTACTGTGAAGTTGAATTCCTGGAGGGCCAGGAACCACCTATTCACTCTTCTATTTGTTTCCTTGTTTTGAGCCATCCACTTTAACGGAGCGTGATCCGTAACCATGTCAAAGTGCCTACCTAGCAGGTAGTACCGAAGGGAATCTAGAGCCCACTTCACCGCTAAACACTCCTTTTCAACGGTGGCGTAATTTACCTCATGGGACTTCAACTTCCTGCTGAGGTAAATGACTGGGTGCTCTTCCCCGTTCCAGACCTGGGACAATACTGCTCCTAACCCCACATCTGACGCATCACTTTGTACGACAAAGTCTTTAGAGAAGTCGGGTGAGTACAACACTGGCTGGCTACATAAGGCTTGTTTCAAGAATTGGAATGCTGCCTCAGCCTCGGGGGTCCATTTAATCATGACCGACCCTTTCCCCTTCGTCAGGTTGGTTAGGGGCACAGCCTTAGAAGCAAAGTGGGGAATGAATCGCCGATAATACCCAGCGATTCCCAGAAAGGCTCGTACCTGCTTCTTGCTGTTGGGACGTGGCCAACTCTGGATGGCCTCGACTTTGTTGAGTTGGGGTTTTATTACTCCCCTCCCAATGGTGTACCCAAGATATTTGGCCTCCTCCTGCCCAATGGTACACTTCTTGGGGTTAGCCGTAAACCCCGCTTCCCGAACAGAGTCCAGGACTGCTTGCACTTTTGGCAGATGTGAGGCCCAATCTGTGCTATGGACAATTACGTCATCCAGGTAAGCCGCAGCATACTCCCGATGGGGCCTCAGCATCTGGTCCATTTTCCGCTGGAATGTGGCCGGCGCATTCTGTAACCCGAACGGCATTCTTT
This sequence comes from Rana muscosa, assembly GCA_029206835.1. NCBI lineage: Eukaryota > Metazoa > Chordata > Amphibia > Anura > Ranidae > Rana > Rana muscosa. The sequence continues at coordinate 75,630,659 of CM055124.1, read as the reverse complement.
TATATTGGAACGCCCCGTCTGGGGTTACAAATGCGGTTTTCTCTTTGGCCGACTTGGCCAGGGGGATTTGCCAATACCCTTTTGTGAGGTCAAAAGTCGTCATGTATCGGGCTGTTCCCAGCCGGTCGATCAACTCATCTATACGTGGCATGGGGTAGGTGTCAAATTTTGTAACTTTGTTCAACTGACGAAAATCGTTACAAAATCGCCAGCTCCCATCCGGTTTAGGCACCAACACAATGGGACTAGACCAATCACTTTGGGACTCCTCTATCACCCCTAAGTTCAGCATTTTCTGTACTTCCTCCGGTATTGCCTCCCGTCGGGCCTCTGGGATCCGATAGGGTTTTAACTTCACCCTTTCACCGGGCGGGGTAATGATGTCATGCTCTACCCCAGATGTTTGTCCCGGCAGCTCAGAGAATACCTCCTTGTTGCGAAGCACAAACTCCTTAACCTCCTGTTGTTGGGGTTGTGACAAGGTGGCTGCTATTCCAACCTCAGGAATCACGCAACCAGTTTGAGCTGGTGACCAAGTGTCTGCGACTAGGGACTCTCTATCCCTCCAGGCTTTCAACAGATTAACGTGATAGATCTGTTCGGGCTTTCGCCTTCCTGGTTGTCTGACCTTGTAATTCACTTCGCTCACTTTTTCCATTATCTCATAGGGGCCTTGCCATTTGGCAAGGAATTTACTTTCAACCGTAGGGACAAGTACCAGTATCCTATCCCCCGGGGAAAAGGTACGGGTCTTGGCTCCACGGTTGTACACTCTCTGCTGTGCTAACTGCGCTTGGGCCAAATGTTCCTTCACGATGGGCATTACCTGTGCAATTCGGTCTTGCATCAGGGCGACATGCTCAATCACACTCCTGTGGGGAGAACTCTCACTTTCCCAAGTTTCCTTGGCAATATCCAACAGCCCTCTTGGGTGTCTCCCATACAGTAACTCAAAGGGGGAGAATCCCGTAGAGGATTGGGGCACCTCCCTAATAGCAAACATCAGATAAGGAAGTAGACAGTCCCAATCCTTTCCATCTCTATCCACCACTTTCTTCAACATTTGTTTTAGGGTTTTGTTGAATCTTTCAACCAGCCCATCGGTTTGGGGGTGATACACAGATGTACGTAATTGCGTCACTTTGAACAATTTACACAGCTCCTTCATAACCCGGGACATAAAGGGTGTACCTTGGTCCGTAAGCAGTTCTTTACAAATACCCACCCGGCTAAACACAAGAGATAGCTCTTTGGCTATGGTCTTGGCCGAGGTATTTCGGAGAGGGATCGCTTCTGGATAACGGGTGGCATAGTCCATTATAACTAATATGTACTGGTGCCCCCTAGCGGACTTGATTATAGGCCCTACCAAATCCATGGCGATCCTCTCAAACGGGACCTCAATGATGGGTAGAGGGACCAGCGGGCTACGGAAATGTGGCATCGGGGCCGACCTCTGACACACAGGGCAGGAGGAACAATAATTTTCTATGTCCTTCATCACCCCCGGCCAATAGAATCTCTGTAATACCCTCTCTCGGGTTTTCTCTGTCCCCAGATGACCTCCAAGAATGTGCCCATGGGCCAACTCCAACACCAACTTCCTGTAAGGTTTGGGCACCACAAGCTGCTCAACGGTTTCTTCTGCCCTTTTTGCCACCCGATACAGTAGGTCCTTCTCTACGCTGAAGTATGGGTAAGTGCAGGTATTATCTGGGTTCACTAACTCGCCATCTATTTTCACTACGTTTTCCCGTGCCTTTATTAGGGCGGGGTCTTTCAACTGTTCTGTGGCAAAGTTTTCCCTGTGAACCTCAAGATCAGAAAACTCCACAGACGGTAGGTTTTCGTCTGAGGAGGTGGGCTCCTCTCCAGTTTCTTGAGTCTCCCCTGCCAATACTGATAAGGGAAATTCCGGAGAGTCCTCACCACTCTCAGGGGAGTTCTGGCTATCACATTCCTGGTACATAGGGGCACCAGTGGGGGGCTCAGGATCATCCCACAGTTCCCAGAACTTCGGAAAATCCCTTCCCACAATGGCGTCATGCGGTAACTGAGATACTAAGCCCACTGGATGAGAGAGGGTACCTTTGGGGGTCTCGAAACACACTGTAGTCACTGGATACTCTCGGGTGTCCCCATGCACACAAATAACAGCTACCTTGCTATTCCCAAAGACCTCTGTTTTAACTAACTCAGCCTTTATCAGGGTCACAAGGCTACCTGAATCCAGCAATACCACAACATTTCTACCATTAACACACATTTTGCATAAATGTTTCTCAGTTCCTCGAATGGCAGTGCATGCGACTGTCGCACACAGCGACTGACGTCTGCCCGTCAGAAAGTCACACTGCATGGGTTCCTCCACAACCGGGCAATTGGCTGCAATATGTCCCGCTTGCCGGCAGCGGTAGCAAACGATCCTTCTTGCCGCCTCTTGAGCCGCTGATTTCCCAGGCTGTTCTCGCCAAACTTGGGGTAGAGCTCCCACCCTCTCACTCTCTCCACCCTCACCCCTTGGAATCCTCTTATCCGCCCCTGGGGATGGTCTGGTCTTAGGGTGGAAAGTCTGAGTGTCTCTGGAAGAGGCCGTCAGGTTCTCTGCAGCCAAGTATCTCTCTACCGATCCACAAGTTTACCGGCCGTTTCTGGGTCTCCATGGCTTACCCACTTTTGGATGGCAGTAGGAAGAGCTCTCAAAAACCGATCCATTACAACACGTTCCACAATCTTTGGTGCGGACAAAGTCTCTGGCTGTAGCCACTTTCTGCTCAGGTGAATGAGATCATACATTTGAGACCTGGGGGGTTTTCCAAGCTGGAAAGTCCAGTTATGCACACGCTGAGCCCGGACAGCCTGGGTGACACCCAGCCTTGCCAAAATTTCAGCTTTTAGCATCACATAGTCTTTTGCTTGGTTAGGCTCTAGGTCATAGTAAGCGGGCCTCAGATTGCTGCTGGGCTTGTTGCTGAGCTTCCAGACTCTGTTGGTGAGCTTGCTGCTGGGCTGCAAGGCTCTGTTGATGAGCTTGCTGCTGGGCTGCAAGGCTCCTTTGCAAACCTGCATTTGTCTGCTGTTGATTGGCATTTGCTAGAGCCAGCTGTTTCAGTATCTCCTCCATGCTGGCTTAAAAAAAAACTGCCACTGGTTCTCCACCAACTGTGAGGGGGTTAGCTCGGCAGCGGGTGTGTGTGACCCCCGGGATGGGCTCCCCAGACAAAAACAGGCCCAGCAAACGGAGGTTGTGGTTTTCAAAATCAAAAAGGTGCGGTTTATTTTCTATTTACAGTGACAAAACACAGCAAAGCAAAAGAAACATAAATAAAATAAATCCTGGTCAACTTGACCTCTGACTAAACATACAGGTTTCCTAACTAACAACTGGGATCAGCCTAGTGCTGTCCTAGTCCCTAAGTCCCTGGTTTTAAATGTCCAAGCAAATAGCCACACAGGCTTTTTCTCACCGCACAGGGGTTCACTCTCCCTAGACAGTCCACACAGGTCTGGTTCCAGGCATGAGCTAACATCTAATGAAGCTGGGAGTTCTTATAGAGGCCTAAATGAGCTGACAAGGTTCAGCTGGTCTCCTCATCTCTGTCTGCACGACGCCCCACACTCTCCCTAGAGGTATGAGTCATCCATGAGCCCACTAGCCTTATACAACTCTCCACCTAGTTGTATAAGTCGGCGTAAAGCCTGAATCTGGGCGAAATATATCTACCCCCCTGGATGCAACCAGGTGACTTTACCTTCCTGCTGTCACAATATATATACACAAAGTTGCAATAAAAAGTATGTGAACCCTTTTGGAATGATATGGATTTCTGCACAAATTGGTCATAAAATGTGATCTGATCTTCATCTAAGTCACAACAATAGACAATCACAGTCTTCTGCTTAAACTAATAACACACAAAGAATTAAATGCTACCATGTTTTTATTGAACACACCATGTAAACATTCACAGTGCAGGTGGAAAAAGTATGTGAACCCTTGGATTTAATAACTGGTTGAACCTCCTTTGGCAGCAATAACTTTAACCAAACGTTTCCTGTAGTTGCAGATCAGACGTGCACAACGGTCAGGAGTAATTCTTGACCATTCCTCTTTACAGAACTGTTTCAGTTTAGCAATATTCTTGGGATGTCTGGTGTGAATCGCTTTCTTGAGGTCATGCCACAGCATCTCAATCGGGTTGAGGTCAGGACTCTGACTGGGCCACTCCAGAAGACGTATTTTCTTCTGTTTAAGCCATTCTGTTGTTGATTTACTTTTATGCTTTGGGTCGTTATCCTGTTGCAACACCCATCTTCTGTTGAGCTTCAGCTGGTGGACAGATGGCCTTAAGTTCTCCTGCAAAATGTCTTGATAAACTTGGGAATTCATTATTCCTTCAATGATAGCAATCCGTCCAGGCCCTGACGCAGCAAAGCAGCCCCAAACCATGATGCCTCCACCACCACACTTCACAGTTGGGATGAGGTTTTGATGTTGATGTGCTGTGCCTCTTTTTCTCCACACATAGTGTTGTGTGTTTCTTCCAAACAACTCAACTTTGGTTTCATCTGTCCACAGAATATTTTGCCAGTACTGCTGTGGAACATTCAGGTGCTCTTGTGCAAACTGTAAACGTGCAGCAATGTTTTTTTTTGGACAGCAGTGGCTTCCTCTGTGGTATCCTCCCATGAAATCCATTCTTGTTTAGTGTTTTACGTATCGTAGATTCGCTAACAGGGATGTTAGCATATGCCAGAGACTTTTGTAAGTCTTTAGCTGACACTCTAGGATTCTTCTTCACCTCATTGAGCAGTCTGCGCTGTGCTCTTCCAGTCATTCTTTACAGGACGCCCACTCCTAGGGGGAATAGCAGCAGAGCTGAACTTTCTCCATTTATAGACAATTTGTTTTACCGTGGACTGATGAACAGCAAGGCTTTTGGAGATACTTTTATAACCCTTTCCGGCTTTATGCAAGTCAACAGTTCTTAATCGTAGGTCTTCTGAGAGCTCTTTTGTGCGAGGCATCATTCACATCAGGCAATGCTTCTTGTGAAAAGCAAACCCTGAACTGGTGTGTGTTTTTTAGAGGGCAGGGCAGCTGTAACCAACACCTCCAATCTCATCTTATTGATTGGACTCCAGTTGGCTGAAACCTAGCTCCAATTAGCTCTTGGAGATCTCATTAGTCTAGGGGTTCACATACTTTTTCCACCTGCACTGTGAATGTTTACATGGTGTGTTCAATAAAAACATGGTAACATTTAATTCTTTGTGTGTTATTAGTTTAAGCAGACTGTGATTGTCTATTGATGTGACTTAGATGAAGATCAGATCACATTTTATGACCAATTTGTGCAGAAATCCATAACATTCCAAGGGGTTCACATACTTTTTATTGAAACTGTGTGTATATATATATATATATATATATATATATATATATATATATATATATATGTATATATATATATTACTGTATGTATGTATGTATGTATGTATATATAAGGGTCTTTGGTGTACTGTATAGGGGTGTGTTGCTATGGCAATTTCTATGGTGACTTTAGAATATTAATATAGAGTTTAGGTAGTAACAGGATGTGTAAAGAGCCCCTTCCCTCCCCCTCCATTGACTGGAAGTTCTTTGCTGGAAATGGGGGGGGGGGGGTTTGAAAAGGTGTTTTGGTGGAGAGACATGTTTTGAACAACAGTTGTGTTTGGGAAGGACAAAGGAAGGAGTTGGTCTTTGGAAGGAGAAAGGAAGAAGACATCCCTGCCTGAAGCTGGATAACTTTGGAGACGCTTTTGGGAGTTGGACTGAGCAAGGAACTATGGACATTACATCTTGACCTCCAAGTTGAGTAATTATTTAGTTTACTTAATGTATACAGTACATGTTGTACATGCTTATATATATTTGTAGGCATATATTTTGTAAGCTATTAAGTTAAGTTTGTTGTATTGTGCATCCTACAGTTGTATGTGCAGATTTTTCCTTGTTTAGTAAAGCATTGATACACTACAGAAGTTTAAGCTTCCTTGATTTTACCACAGAGTAACCTTAATAGATAGACGTAAAAGCAAAACAATGGGGGCTCGTAGCCGGAATTTGTGCTAAAATTTCAACAGAAGCTGACCTGTTTTCTGTGGTGTGTTTTGTTGCTTGTACTGGGGGAAAAATGCTGCGTACACTGTTTAGGAAGAGTAAAGCTGCAAAGGTTTCTGGTGTCCAGGAGGACTTGAAGGCGTGCACCCCTCCTATCTGGGCCAGAAATAGTCAGTGGATGTCTGTTGCAAAGGAACTGGCTGGATTTGCTTCTCCTTTGAACAGAGCTTGGGGGGATGGAGTCTCTGATCTTTTCTCAGATTTTAGTCTCAAAAGTTTTGGGTTCAGTAAGGGAGAGATGCGGGCAGTTGCTGTGTTTGGTTTGCATGTCCTGCATGCTCTACATATTGAATCTGAAAATAGGGAAAAGGCAGAATTAGAAAGAGATTTAATAAAGAAGCAGCTTGCAGTGGCCTCCAAGTGTTTGGAAGAAACTGCAAGCAGGGCAAAAGATTTAGAAAGTAGGGTAATTAAAGTTAAACCTGCAGTGGCTTCCAAGAGTGTTCAAACCGCTGTAGGCCGAGCTGAAGATTTGAATGAGCGGTATGCAGCCCCCATGAATAAATCTAATGATGCTCTAACAAAGGACAAAGGCCCAAAGCCTGAAAGCAGAAATAGGACATGTGCTACTGTTACTTCTCATAACCGGGAAGCTGAGGATTTGATCAGCTCAAATTACAGAGTTGATTCAGATACAAGGAAGGCAAGGCCTATGATCTCCAGGAGACACATGTGGATTGATTTACTTAAGGTGGGGGTCCCTAGAGAAGAAATAGATGGGATTCCTACACCAGCATTGTTTAAGAAGTGGAAGCAAATGGTTGGGAATGGTAGATTCAGTCACATTAAGTGTTTCTGTTGCCACAAAAATGGGGCATTTTGCAAAAATGTGTCATATTGTGAAGCAGCAGGCCTCTGTTCTTCCAAGGACGGCACGGAGAGACATGCAAGTTTATTCGGTACGTTGGAAGTCAATGCCTTTCTGGAAAGTGTTTCAAGGCAACAGTGGGCACCCTACAATAGTTTTGCAGTTACAAATGGACAGATAGAGAAATGTGAGCAGTGAGCTATGTTTTTGGCACAGTTGGAAATGAACATATAATCTGTTTTTTGTCTCTTACTCTTTTGAGATATTGAGCATCGAGAGGTGGAGCAGGCAGAGCAAACGATCATGCTGGGTGGGAGGAGGAAGACCAGAAGAGAGCTTGATGAAGATGCGGATGATGTCCTAAAGGTGGCTGAATTGGAGTGGACTTTCATCTGAGCATTTCCTTATGACCAAGAGGACAACAGACTTTCATCTGGGACTTTCTTTACACAAACTGCCTGTGACGGATCTCAGATACCCCAGATGGGCACATCCGCCAGACTTGTGTCTCCTGTCCTCCAAACGCACCCGCAGCCTGCAGATTCGCCATAACCAGCCCTTAACCCCTCAATCACGAGACAAGCCACACAGGTGTTGAGGGTTAAACATGCAGAGCATAAAACAGTTTATTAAATCCAAAACATACACTTTTACACACAGTTAGGGACAAGGAAGAACCAATGGGAACAGAACACTTGTACATTGAAACAGAGACTACAGATAAACATAAAGGGATTATGGTAAGCAGGCAATCCCTCAATACACATCCCCTGCGGAGAGATGTCTGCAGTCCAGACCATTGTCTATGTGCCATGACTCAACACAGCTAAACACAGCAACAAGAGGGGGGGATGGGGGAGAAGGGATGTAGCATTACATTACATTATTTTAATGCCAGCTTCTCCCCGAGTCTCAGTCTCTTCTGGGCCATAATCTGTGGGTAGGAGGCCCGCCCACAGTCCCTTCCAAAGCACACAGTGACAGTGGGTTCTGTCACACTGCCAAAGACATTAACCCTGCTCAAAAGTAATGTTGCAGCCTTCCAGGGACGAAGCAAAAGTCTGATCGCCCAGATCGGGGTCAAAAGGGAATTTTTTCCTCCCGTTTAGGGGGGTTTTCGCCCTTTTCTGGACAAAAGGCTTTAAGAAGTTTTCTATATTATTCTATAAAGTCAAGAGGTGGTATGTGTTGCTATGGCAATTTCTATGGTGACTTTATAATAATAATATAGAGTTTAGGTAGTAACAGGATGTGTAAAGAGCCCCTTCCCTCCCCCTCCATTGACTGGAAGTTCTTTGCTGGAAATGGGTGGGAGGGGCCCCTCCCCCTCCATTGATCAGGAAACAGGAAAGGGGGGGTTTGAAAAGGTGTTTTGGTGGAGAGACATGTTTTGAACAACAGTTGTGTTTGGGAAGGACAAAGGAAGGAGTTGGTCTTTGGAAGGAGAAAGGAAGAAGACATCCTTGCCTGAAGCTGGATAACTTTGGAGACGCTTTTGGGAGTTGGACTGAGCAAGGAACTATGGACATTACATCTTGACCTCCAAGTTGAGTAATTATTTAGTTTACTTAATGTATACGGTACATGCTGTACATGCTTATATATATTTGTAGGCATATATTTTGTAAGCTATTAAGTTAAGTGTGTTGTATTGTGCATCCTACAGTTGTATGTGCAGATTTTTCCTTGTTTAGTAAAGCATTGATACACTACAGAAGTTTAAGCTTCCTTGATTTGACCACAGAGTAACCTTAATAGATAGACGTAAAAGCAAAACAAGGGGTGAACTCTAATGTGATGAGGGGCCCTATTTATTATATGTAGTTTTGATGTAATGGGGGGGCTCTGGCATTAAGGGGTGACTCTCATATAAAAAGGGGACTCTGATGTGATGGGGGTAGGGTGACCAGACATCCCCGGTTTCAGGGCACAGTCCCCGGATTGAGGACACTGTCCCCGGACCCCGGTTTTGTCCCCGGATTGGATTTGAACAGGGGCTGGGGCAATTTCAAAGACAGTGCAGAATTAAAAAAAATCATTCTGAATTACACACCCCCGCTCTGCCGCTCCTACTAGCTTAGGGGGGGTGTATTTTTTTTCCATTATCTGTGCCCCTTTCTGATGATCATGTGCTGTTTTTGACGGAGGGAATATTTCTTCAGTTTCGGGTGCCCAATCCGCTCCGCTCGCATGTTTTTCTGCCTTGGCTCAAGTCCCGGCCAGCCGCCTGCCTGCTTATCTCCTTGCCTTCCCTGGCGGAGTGATCTTCCTCCGCTCCCCACCCAGTAGTAGCCGGGGCCTGGGGAGTAAGACTTGACAGGCTGTGAGGCAGGCAACGGCGGCGATGGCAGAGAGTCGCTGATTGCCGCCATTACTAGTAAAAAAAAATATGTCCTCGGATTTCGTTTTAAAAATCTGGTCACCTTAGATGGGGGGACATCAAACATGATGTGAAGGGGGGACCTATGATGTGAAGGGGAGATCTCTGGTTTGATGGGGAACCTCTGATGTAATGTGGAACCTCTGATGTGAAGGGGGAATCTGAGTGCGAACCTCTGATTTGATAGAAAACCTCTGATGTGAAGGGGGAAACCTCTGACTCAACGAGGAACCTCTGATGTGAAAAGGAACTTGTGCTGGAAAGGTAATTTCATCTAGGAAGTTGTGTGCACCATCCTAAGCTCAGATTTCCCATTGATAAGTAATATATAAGTCTCTTACATTTTAGTCTGGGGTGCCTCGAGATGTGACATACTTATAATGGGTGTCACAACTGAAAAAAGGTTGAGAAATGCTGATCTAGAGAAGTCACACACCACATCATTGCAGCCACAAGATGGCACACTTGTTTTGATTTCATCTAGACTTTCACAAATTCTTGCTGAGAACGGAAAATGCTGAATAGTGGAAATGAATTTGCAGATGGTTGCAATGTAAAAAGAAGATGTACCGTTAGAAATATCTTTACTTTACTTGTATTTTTGTAACAAAAATGCAGTCCTGCTATACAATCAGTATACTGCAAAACTATAGAGTTTGGTTGTTCTTTAAAGGGATTGGATCCCTACCAGTTCCCTCCTGCATGCATCTGCAGAGACCCTCCTTCCTTCTTTACTCCAGCTTGCACTAAGTCTAAATAAGGATTCCTAAAACATGATGAAAATGCACACCCATATAGCAACACTATATAAATTTTACACTATATGGCCAAAACTTAACGAACTCCCCTCCAAGTTATTGATTTCAGGTGCAAAAAGCCAGCTCCAAATATGCTTGGTATGAGGAGTGTGATGTGGAGGAACTCAAGTGGCTTTCATGAGTCCTGACCTCAACCCTACTGGACACCCACCATTGGGAAGAATTGGAACACCGATTGTAAATCAGGTCTCGTCACCCACCATCAGTACCCAACCTCACAAATGCTCTTTAGCCTGAAGGAGCCCAAATCCCCACAGACACAATCCAACATTTTGTGACATGCCTTTCCATAAAAGTGGAGGATATCATTGTCATTATTTTTAATCATTCAGGATTTATATAGCGCTAACAGTTTGTACAGCACTTTACAATATAAAGGGGCACAGTACAATTACAATACAGTTCAATACAGAAGGAGTAGGAGCATAGGCGTCCGCTCCATAGGGCAAGGGGGGTCAATTGCCCCCCCTGGAAGTCAGAGTGAAGCCACGCTTGCCCCGTGTTGCAATGGCCGCCGCGGCCACCTTCGTGGCAGCCGTGGACTTTTTTTTCTAAGTCTGCAGACTGCTGCTGGCCTGGGGGCTGGGGCTGCTCTCAGTCTTTTCCGACTATCCGTCCCTCCCTCCTCACCCCCGGCCTGATCATTGGATTGGCTCTGCCGCTCAGGTCTCTGCTTAACACCACCGTGACCCTGACCCGGCTGTTCCGTGATTGGCTGCTGTCTCTGTCTGTGTAAATGTGCCTATGCCGATCCGGCCGGCGTGGCGCCAGCTCCTCCCACAGGTGCGTACAGTGGCCGAGACGAGAGACTGAATACGCTGCCAGTGCCTGCCCTATCGCTGAAGAACTACAGGTAACAGCAGTGCCTGTGCCACGACACCACTGTGTACATTTTTTTATATTGCAATGTATTGCAATACATCTGTGTTGTGGCTACAGTATACAGTATAGGCTGTTTTCATCAAGATCAAAATATGGCCACAACAGATGTATTGCAATACATTGCAATATAGAAAGATGTACATTCTCTGGGCTGTATTTATATGGGCATGGAGTGAAGCACATGGAGCTTACAATCTAAAGGGATGGGGAGGTGGTACAAAAGCCCAGGAATTGACACCGCAACTCCAAACTCAGGCAACAGACGATTTTCAGTGATATTGTTGAATATAAGTGTTTCGCTATTTGGAAAAAGGTATTCATCATTTCATGTAAGTATAATACATGTGTATATTGTATATGAACCTGTATGAAAGAAGATGTTGGTATTTCAAAGATGGCGAGTTATGGGCATAAGCAGGTCATGGCTTGAGGGGGATGATCTGAAGAAGATGACCCAAGTACAGTTTTTAGGAGGAGGTGGGGTAGGCTTCCCTGAATGAATACGTTTTCAAGGATCCCCTAGCTCAGACAGGGTAGGAGCTAACCAGACATAATGGGGTAGGGAGGTGCCCTAGTGGAAGCCAGTGAAGAGATTGGCAAAGATCACAGTCACGGATCGGTTTGTAAGGTGTATAAGGTGCATAATAGGCACAAAGGGGTGCAAACCTATTTAAATGGCCATAGTTTTGGAATAGGTTGTCCAACAAAATTATTACGCATTTGACTATATAAGGTCCACGCTTGATTTTGCCATAAATGTACTTAGCATAAGTCAATAAGAGTTGTAGGGAGAGCCATGCTCCAAAATGCAACATATAATATCAAAATAGATTAGCAAGAGATCCAAAGAACCCCTTTAGCAGTACAGATAATGCATAGATAGCCACAGTGAAGACATTTTAAAAGCTGACCCCAGGTGTGCATTCGTTTGAGCCAAAAGGATTCACTCAACATTAGAAGCTATATTAAAAAAAGTCATGTAAAATGAGTTTGCAGTAGTAATAGTCAGTATTTACCAATGAAATTTACTCTATAATTTATTTTCCAGGCTGGTCTGATCAATGACCTGGGCACAAGTTGCTACACAATCACCGGCTCTTTGTCAACAGCAATCACTGAGATATCTCTTAAGAGCCCATTCACACAGGGGCGTCTTTGGATCCGACTCCAAATCGCCCCAGGTCGCCCCTAGTCGCCTCAGGTCGCGCTGGCTGAAGAAATCAATGTAAGTTAATGGAGCTGTCCTTATGCACACTACTGCAGTCGCTCCGACTTCAAAAAAGGTCCCTGTACTACTTCAATCTGACTCCTAGGCGACCTGTAACCATTCATTTCAATGGGAGTCGCCTCTCACTGTCTTAATAGGAGCAACTCTCCAGGAAGAAAACATACATTTATCAGGCAAACCCCTCCCTCCCCCCTCCCTCCCACAGAGCTGATTCTTGTTTGATTGGCCACTGGAATGTCTCCTGTCCTGCAGGCAACTTGAAGTTGCCTTGTAAATAGCTCCAGGTCGCGCTGTGATTCATACTCAGGTCGTGTCTGAGTTGCCTCATAAAATCGCGCTGGAAGTCGTGTTGCCCCTGTGTGAATGGGCTCTAACAGTAATGTATACAGTATAATACCTGGGAGATGGGCCTTCACTTTTGATGCAATAGATATTCAGTTTACGAATTCAAAAGTTTTCGAATTCAAATAGTTTTCCAATTACCAAAGAGAATAAAATAGAATAAAAAATCAAGGAATAGAATGGAATAAAAAAAAAATCTTTTTTTTCTATCATATTCCTTAATTTTCTATTCTATTTTATTCTCTCTGTAAATTGGAAAACTATTCAAGTTTGAAAACTTTTCGAATTCGAATTTGAAAACTATTTGAATTTGAAAACTATTCGAATTAGAAAAGTATTTAAAAACGATTCGAAGACTATTTAGAATTTTGTCCGATTTTTTTTTTTTTTTCATTATCTTGGATTTGTTTAACCATACAGGGCTTTTTATACCACCTCAATACTGGGCCTATTTTGCCACTTCTCTCCTACATGTACAAATCATCATTCTTTTGCTAGAAAATTACTCAGAACCCCCAAACATTATATATGTTTTTTTAGCAGACACCCTAGGGAATAAAATGACGGTCATTGCAACTTTTTTTCTTGTACGGTATTTGCGCAATAATTTTTAAAAAACGCCTTTTTTTGGGAAAAAAAATAGTTTCATGAATTAAAAAATAACAAAACAGTAAAGTTAGACCAATTTTTTTGTAAAATATGAAAGATGATGTTACGCCAACTAAATAGATACCTAACATGTCAGGCTTTAAAATTGCGCACACTCATGGAATGGCGCCAAACTTCGGTACTTAAAAATTTCCATAGGCGACGCTTTGAACGTTTTTACAGGTTACCAGTTTAGAGTTACAGAGGAGGTCTAGTACTAGAATTGTTGCACGCACTCTAACGCACGCGGCGATACCTCACATATGTGGTTTGAACGGCGTTTACATATGTGGGCGGGACTTACGTGTACGTTCGCTTCTGATCGCGAGCTACCGGGGACAGGGGATCGTTTTAATTTTTTTTTTTTTTTTTTACTTAATTTTTTTTATCTTTACACTTTTTTTTTTTTTTTTTTGATCACTTTTATTCCTATTACAAGGAATGTAAACATCCGTTGTAATAGGAATGATGTGTGACAGGTCCTCTTTATGGAGAGATGCGGGGTCAATAAGACCCCACATCTCTCCTCCAGGCTGAAAAGCTTGAGATCATGAAAAAAAATTCACGATCTCATGTTTACTAGCCGCAATCGCGGCTTTGTTTACTTCTGAGAACCTGGGCGTGAGGTCATCACATCGCGCCCGGGCCTCCGACGGTCATAGAGATGACTGGTGACCATCTGGTCACCAGTCATCTCTATGCTTCCTATCCGGCGCCAGACGATTCTTTCTCCGGGTCCCCGATGGCACGGGAGAGCCCGGAGAAGCACCGGATGGCGGCGGGAGGGGGGGTGTCCCCTCCCGCCATCTATAAGAACGATCAAGCAGCGGAACTGCCGCTATAGCTGTTGTTATTGTGCGCAGAATCGCCGGCAGAAGAGAAGGATCTGAATGACGCCTCTAGCTGCACCCATTATTCAGATATCCCCTCACAAAGCCCAGGACGTCATATGATGCCCACCCAGGATGGGAGATCCCATCTGTGGACGTCATATGACTATGGGCGGTATTGAAGTGGTTAATTTCCGAAAAACCAAAATATCTCGAACTAAAAGAACCGCACATGTCTAGAAAATACCTTGCCGCGATTCTGTTGCTCACAGTCTTTGGGTATCATTGCAATCCAGTCTGTACATTTTGAAGAAATATCTGAATATGCTGAAAATGCACACAATCCCTATAATTGCATATATACGTATATAAGAAACCAACATCAAATGGTAGAGCATTAAAGTTATTGTAAACCTTCTTTAAAGAAATATAAACAAATAATAAACATGTCATACCTACCTGCTCTGTGCAATGGTTTTTACATATGGTGGTCCCAATCCTTATCTTCTAGGGTCCCCCGCCTGCATTTCTGGCTCCTCCTCTTCTCAGTGTGCCATCATAGGAAGCTTCTTCACACCTGTGGGCTTGATCCTGAGCCGTGCTGCCTAGGATCATAGGCTCAGAGAGCATGGCTCGGCCCCCTCCCACTACCTTGTCACAGGATTTGATTGACAGCAGCAGGAGCCAATGGCTCCTGCTGCTGCGTCTCTGTCCTATGAGGAGGAATTGAGCAGAGAGTGCCTCTGTTCTTGGGCACAGCGCTGGAACAAGATTGGGCTCAGGTAAGGGGGGAATGGAGTGAATCCTGTGCACAGAAGTTTTTTTTTTACCTAGATAAAAAGAGAAAGCTTCTCCAACAAACCACTTCAAGGATGCAGACACTTGCTTAAAAAAAGTGTTTTTCAACATTTCTGCTCTGGCCTCAGTCCTCAGGCCTTTGTCTGTCTTCTCCAGACAGTCTTCTAGCACAAACTCTATACATGCTTGTACTTTTTCCTCCGCTGCACTGGCTCCAGGGCCGTTTGAATGAATTTGGGTGTCCCAAGCAACAATTTTAAAGTTGAGAAGCGGGGGGGGGGCTGCCGCGGGACATTGGCTTTTTTTTCAGGGACACCTTGATCGGGGGGCTGCTTGCCACGGGAGGGGGGGCATTTGCGGGAGGGGGGTGTTTGTGGGAGGGGGAGCCCGTTCGCAGGAGGGGGCATTCGCGGGAGGGGGGCGATTGCATAGTGTTACAGTGGAAATGCTGGGGTGGGAGAATGTCTTACCTCCTCCACCCGTGCTGCCTCCTCGAGTCTTCTGGCTGTGCTGCCCTCTGCTGCCCTCTGCTGTGGCCCCAGGACAAGTCGGGGCCCCAAGCAGCTGCTTGGTTTGCCTGTCCTGTTCCGACAGCCCTGACTGGCTCTCACCTGTCTCCTTACTCCTGGGTGGAGACCTGCTTTGTCCGCTGGGGTAGAGCCCTGAACCCAAGTGACACTTGTAACAAAAGCTCTTCACACACCTGCAAGCTCATTACACTGGACCCATTGGATTGGAGACTTCATCCCTCTCAAGTCTCTATGAAATCTTTGGGTTCCAGGACCCAAACTGGGTTTTGCCAATCTCTGAAGAAACTGAAAATCCACTTTCCTCTGTATGACACAAGCACTATGGAGGACCCTCAGTCTGTCTGGATGAGAACCCTGGGTGACGCAAACCCCTTTTCACACTGTGGCAGGACATGGCAAACTTCTTGCTTCAGCCTTCAAAAGTGTTCCATTCTGCACAGAGAGATTTCCCAGCTACTTTTAGTATTTCTGTTTGACTAAGCACTGATTGCAAGCAAGAATGACGAGAAACAGTTTTCCCGCAATGCATTCAAGGCAAAAAATTCACCTCCCCTTGCTCTACAGGAGATGTCTGCAGGTAAGAAGTCTCAAGCCTTGTACACACGACCGGTTTTCCTGACATGAAAAAAAACGTTGCTTTTCCCGATGGGATTCCTGCCAAGCTTGTCTTGCGTACAGACTGTCATACAAAATCCCGCTAGTCCAAAGCGCGGTGACGTACAACACATACGATGGCACTATAAAGGGGAAGTTCCATTCCAATGGCGCCACCTTTTGGGAAGCTTTTGCTGATCTCGTGTTATTGTAAAAGTTTGGTGAGAGACGATTCACGCTTTTCAGTCTTCGTGCTATCAGATCGTAATAAAAATAAAGAAAAAAGTTTGTCAGAACTCTGTGTGAATATCAGCAGCAAAACAAGTTCATTATTGTAGCATTATGAAGAAGAAAAGAATGCACAGCATTAAACGATTCAATAATTTGCAGGGTGACGAATGCGCTATCTCCATTACGAACGCTAGTTTTACCTGAACGAGCGATCCCGTCTCATACTTGATTCTGAGAATGCGTGTTTTTTTTGCCCTCGGAAAAGCATACACACGACTGGTTTTCACGACTTGAAAAAGTGAGCCGGGAATCCCAACGGGAAAATAGAGAGCGGGTTCTCTATTTTTTTCGGCAGTTTTCCTGTCGGGAAAACTGCGATGGAGCATACACACGGCCGGTTTTCCCGGCCAAACGCTCTCACGGCAGTTATCCTGCCAGGAAAACCGGTCGTGTGTATGAGGCTTAAGAACGGTGTGTCAAGCAAAAAGAAAATTTATAGTGACATCTAATGCCCCATACACACGATCGTTTTTCATGCCGTTAAAAATGCCATTTTAAAAATGGGCATTAAAACCGATCGTGTGTATGCTCCAGAGCATTTTTAACGATGTGAAAAACGGCCATTAAAAATTTCGAACATGCTCTATTTTTTCACGTCGTTTTTTATGTCGTTTTTTTTAACGACGTGAAAAACGATAGTGTGTATGCTTTTTACGAGGTGAAAAAAAACGTGCATGCTCAGAATCAAGTATATAGTTACATAATTACATAGTTACATAGTTAGTCAGGTTGAAAAAAGACACAAGTCCATCCAGTTCAACCATTAAAAAAATTTAAATAAATATATCGTACAATCCCATATACCCAATTCTATACCCACAGTTGATCCAGAGGAAGGCAAAAAACCCCAGAAGAGCATGATCCAATTTGCTACAGCAGGGGAAAAAAATTCCCTCCTGATCCCCCGAGAGGCAATCGGATATTCCCCGGATCAACTTTACCTTTAAATGTCAGTACTCAGTTATATTATATACATTTAAGAAAGAATCCAGGCCCTTCTTAAAGCAATCTACTGAGCTGGCCAGAACCACCTCTGCAGGGAGTCTATTCCACATTTTCACAGCTCTTACTGTGAAAAAACCTTTCCGTATTTGGAGGTGAAATCTCTTTTCCTCTAGACGTAAAGAGTGCCCCCTTGTCCTCTGTGTTGACCGTAAAGTGAATAACTGAACACCAAGTTCACTATATGGACCCCTTATATATTTGTACATGTTGATCATATCCCCCCTTATTCTCCTCTTCTCAAGAGTGAATAAATTCAGTTCCTCTAATCTTTCCTCATAGCTGAGCTCCTCCATCCCTCTTATCAGTTTGGTTGCCCTTCTCTGCACTTTCTCCAGTTCCCCAATATCCTTTTTGAGAACTGGGGCCCAAAACTGAACTGCATATTCCAGATGAGGTCTTACTAATGATTTGAACAGGGGCAAAATGATATCTCTCTCTCTGGAGACCATACCTCTCTTAATACAAGAAAGGACTTTGCTCGCTTTGGAAACCGCAGCTTCGCATTGCATGCCATTATTGAGCTTATGATCTACCAAAACCCCCAGATCCTTCTCCACTACGGATCCCCCCAGTTGTACTCCCCCTAGTATGTATGATGCATTCATATTCTTAGCCCCCAAGTGCATACCTTTACATTTATCAACATTAAACCTCATCTGCCACATAGTCGCCCAATTAGACAGAGCATTGAGGTCGGCTTGTAAATTGGCGACATCCTGTAAGGACGTTATTCCACTGCATAGCTTAGTGTCATCTGCAAAGACAGAAATGTTACTTTTGATCTCAGACCCAATATCATTTATAAAGATATTAAAAAGTAAGGGTCCCAGCACTGAACCTTGGGGTACACCACTGATAACCTTGGACCATTCAGAGTAAGAATCATTAACTACTACTCTCTGAATTCTGTCTTTTAGCCAGTTTTCTATCCATTTACAAACTGATATTTCCAATCCTGTAGACTTTACCTTGCACATGAGCCGTGTGTGGGGAACTGTATTGAACGCTTTTGCAAAATCCAAGTATACCACGTCCACAGCCACCCCTCTATCCAAGGTCTTACTTACCTCTTCATAAAAAGAAATCAGGTTTGTTTGACAACTTCTGTCTTTCATGAATACATGCTGTCTGTTGCTTAAATAGTTTTTTTCCAGCAAAAACTCATCTATGTGGTCTTTTATTAATCTCTACAGTATTTTCCCAACTATAGAAGTTAAACTAACAGGTCTATAGTTACTTGGTAAAGACTTAATTTCCTTTTTAAATATAGGCACCACATTGGCCCTGCGCCAATCCAGTGGTACTATTCCTGTCATTAATGAGTCCCTAAAAATTAAATACAATGGCTTTGAAAATACAGAGCTCAATTCTTTTAGGATCCGTGGGTGTATGCCATCGGGTCCAGGTGCTTTATCCACCTTTATTCCATCTAAATATTTCTGGAAGATGTCACTATTGAGCCATTGTGGAGTTGGGGCTGTGTCACTACCAGCCCCATTATGGACATGAGCTCCCCCATGCTCCTTTGTATACACAGAGCTGAAGAAAGTATTTAATAAAATAGCCTTCTCTTTGTCCCCAGTCACCCAATCTAGATTATTTTGTAAAGGACCTACATGCTCAGACTTGACCTTTTTACTATTAATATATTTGAAGAATTTTTTGGGGTTTGTCCTATCTTTTGCAATCTGTCGTTCATTTTGAATTTTTGCATCCTTGATTTCCTTTTTACATATCCTGTTATATTCTTTGTAACATTTAAATGACACTAGTGTTCCCTCATTTTTATAGTTTTTAAAAGCTCTTTTCTTATAGTTTATAGCTTTTTTAACTTTGGCAGTGAGCCACATAGGTTTTATTTTTAGCCTTTTAAACTTATTGCCCATGGGAATATACTTTGCAGTGAGTTCACAAACAGCCTTTTGGAAGAATTCCCATTTCTGTTCTGTGCCCATTGATGCCAATATTCCTTCCCAGTCTAAGTCCTGGAGAGCAGCGCTCATCCTTGGAAAATTTGCTCTCTTGAAATTAAGTGTTTTTATCTTTCCTGTATGTGATTTTTGCTTGCAACTAACATCAAATGAAATCATGTTATGGTCACTGCTACCCAGGTGTTCCTTTATCTGAACATTAGTAATACGCTCTGCATGGTTTGAGATTACCAGGTCCAACAGAGCATCATTCCTAGTTGGGGCCTCAATAAACTGGACCATAAAATTGTCCTGCAATAGGTTTATAAATTTTTGCCCTTTAACTGTCCCAGCAGTTCCATTACTCCAGTCAATTTCTGGGTAGTTAAAATCCCCCATTATTATCACCGTCCCAGCCCTTGCAGCCCTTTCCATCTGTGCAAGGAGATGAGTCTCTAACTCCTCATTAACATTGGGTGGTCTATAACAAACTCCAATGATTAGCTTTGAACTACGCACATCTGTATGCAGTTCCACCCATAATGCTTCAGACTCATCACACTCTCCATCCACCAGGTCCTCTTTCACACTCGCTTTGAGATCACTTCTCACATAGAGACAGACCCCTCCACCCTTCCTTTTTACCCTGTCTTTCCGAAAGAGTGCATAGCCAGGAATATTAATAGCCCAGTCATGTGAGGAATGAAGCCAAGTTTCAGCAATACCGATTACATCATAGCTCTCCTCATGCACCAGAGCTTCCAACTCACCTATTTTGCTTGGCAGACTTCTGGCGTTGGTGAACAGACACTTTAATGCATTAATATATTTTGACCGGTCACATACTATCCTCTTGGGTGTTCCCAGATTGCAACTAGGACTTGCTACTATACTTACCTTGGGTTTATGTGCTTTGGTTACCCTACCACTAATGCCCCTAATACTACCCTCTAGAATATGTTCCCCGCTGACTCTCACTATCTCTGGACCCTCCCCCCCGTCGCCTAGTTTAAAAACCCCTCTAACTTTTTGGCCATCCTTATTCCCAGCTGATCTGCACCCTCCTCATTTAGGTGCAGTCCGTCCCTTCTATAGTACTGGTTATCGACTGAGAAGTCGGCCCAGTCCTCCAGGAACCCAAACCCCTCCTTACTACACCAGCTCTTCAGCCACTTGTTCACTTCCCTAATCTCCCTCTGCCTTTCTGGTGTGGCTCGATGTACCGGTAGTATTCCCGAGAATACTACCTTGGAGGTCCTTTTCCTCAATTTAGCTCCCAAGTCCCTAAAATCGTTCTTTAGGACACTCCATCTGCCTCTGACTTTGTCATTGGTGCCAACATGCACCATGACAGCTGGGTCTTCTAAAGCCCCTCCCAGTAATCTGTTCACCAGATCCATGATGTGCCGAACCCGAGCGCCCGGTAGACAACATACAGTTCGGCGCTTCAGGTCTTTGTTACAGATTGCCCTCTCTGTCCTTCTAAGAATTGAGTCCCCTACCACCAGAATCTGTCTTTCCTTTCCCTTCGCTTCCCCCCCCCCCACTCTCACTGGAGGAGTTCTTCCCCTGGCAGCTAGGAGAGTCCCTCAGCTCCAGCAGTGCTGGTCCCTGACTGGTTTCACCAATGTCGCTCAATGGAGCATACTTATTGGGATGCTCCAGCCCTGGATCGGCCTCCCTGGCACTTCGCCCTCTACCCTTCCTGACTGTCACCCATCTACTATTTTCTAGTGCCTGCACCTCTTTGCCTCCACCCACCTCTGTGCTGGCCCCTGCCATCACCTGCCGGATACGTATCCAGCTCTCCTTTAGTGTGGAGGGACTTCCCAGTGCTGACAGTTGCTTCCCTAGATTCAGAACCTGGGCTTCCAGGGAAACAATGTGCTTACATTTTGCACAGCAATAATCGCCCTCGATCAGATGATCAAGGAACGCATACATGCTGCAAGATGTACACCGAGTCGCCTCGCCACACCCGCCGGGCATCGTACCTATTAATTTAATGAGGATTCGAGATTATACCCTGTCCAAATTACCTAACACTTGCTTCCTGACCCAACTATTCAACAAGACAATACACAGGTACTCAACAAGACAATACACAGGTACCACACAGACCTACGTGCACCCGCAGACCAACGGACCCGCGTGCACTCGCAGACCAGCGTGCACCTACAATACACAAGTACTAACGATCCACACACACTACTCAGACAACACCCAGGTACTCACACTACACATCTACTATGACCCCTGTTTTAACCTCCTGTTTTAAACTCTTGATTTTAACTCACCACTTAGTCCAGTTCCACTTGGACAGAGTTCCAGCAACTCAAAATGAGCAGGCTCTAAATGAGCTCTACAGAAATTTATATAGGCCTCAAGCACCTGTGACCAATTAACCACTCCCCTTAATTAGTAGGCTGAAAGAGAAAAAGAGAAAAATGTGCCAGAAAAAGGTGTTAAAAAGCTGCAAGGAAAAAGAGCCAAAAATAACCAAAAATGCAACCCAGCAGTCAAAAGCAGAAACTTCTTCACTCTCCACGCAAGGTCTCCACTGTCTACCCTCCAACCAACAAGACTGGGACAAGAGCGCTCGTTCTGGTAAAACTAGCGTTCGTAATAGAGATAGCACATTCGTCACGCTGTAACAGACTGAAAAGCACGAGGCTGAAAAGCGCAAATCGTCGCTCAACAAACTTTACTAACATGAAGGGTGGCGCCATCCGAACGGAACTTCCCCTTTATAGTGCCGTCGTATGTGTTGTACGTCACTGTGCTTTGCTTGAACGTTTTTTAAAATGATCGTGTGTACGCAACACAGGCTTGAGAGGAAACATGAAAAAAAACGATGAGAAAAACTTTGGTTTAAAAAATGGCATGAAAAACGATTGTGTGTACGCCGCATGAGGAATTCCACTTTCTCTTCAGAAAGTATTTGAGGAGTTGAAGGAATCTTAATGAAATAGTTCACCGTCAGTCTGTGTTACAGTCGGAGAGAGCCTTTCACTTCATGTTTTGTAAAACATTGTCAGCAAGGCAGAAAATGAGGGGAAATCTCTCTAATGGAACCCCATTAGAACAAAGGTTCTAACCATTCCCCACCCTATCCAACAATAAGAAAAAGGTTTTGGCTGGACATACTGCACACATAATCCTCCATTATCCATAGCTCCCAACTGTCCCTGATTTTGAGGGACTGACCCTCATTCAGAACAAGGTCCCTCTGTCCCTCATTTCTGCTCATTTGTCCCTCATTTTGGTCTGATCTATATAGTTGTATATAAAATGCACTTTTTATCTTTCAAAAAGTGTTTTTCCAATGCTAAACCTTTCATCCAATTTCTAAATTGCTGCATTTGTAAATCCCATAAGCCAGTATGAAGGAATAGTAGTGGTAAAAATGCACTTTTGGGTTAAACCAATCATTTTTTTTATATATATACAATTCTCCTTTAACCACTTGACAACCAGACCAATTCTGGCACTTCGCTCCTACATGTAAAAATCATCATTTCTCTTTTCGTCCATGGGCGGACACAGCTCCTTAATTCTTGACAGTTGGGTTATGTTCCTGTTCTATAGGAGAGGACTAGGCAGGACATGTTAGATATTTAATACATGTTACTTTAACAGAGTTGAACAGCCCCGCACATTGGGCGGTCCCTCCGTACATAACCCTGCAGCAGCAGCCTCAGTTCGTAACAAAGCAGTACAAACTGAAAACGGAGGGGTGGGTGCTGTGTCCATCCATGGACGACAGAGAAAGGGATTTTACGGTGAGTACAAAAAATCCTATTTTCTCTTTTCGTCCATGGACGGACACAGCTCCTTAATTCCTGACAGTTGGGACGTCCCAAAGCAGTGTCAAAAAACGAGGGGTGGACACAGCATCAAAAAAACATTTTCACCCCAAACAAGCAGAGCTCCTCAACGGAGGAGTTGCAACCTCAAAACAGCCGCCTGCAAAACTTTGCGGCCGAAGCTAGCATCTGAAGATGCACTCACATCAACCTTGTAAAATTTGGAAAAAGCGTAAATGGACGACCAGGTCGCCGCCTTACACACTTGTGATACAGATGCTTGAAGTCGGAAAGCCCAAGAGGCACCAAAAGCCCTGGTCAAATGCGCCATAACGGGAAAGAGAGGCGCCTGCCCCTCAAGAACCGGGGCCGGCGGATCGGTTCTCCGACTCGCAGATCGCACATGTGAGTCGGTAGAAGCACCGGAGGGCGGCGGGAGGGGGGGGGACGTTCCCTTTCGCCACCCATAAGAACGATCGAGCGGTGGAACAGCCGCTATGATCATACTTATGGTGTAGGGAATCACCAGCTGAAAACGGCAATATCTGAATGATGCCTGTAGCTGCACCCATCATTCAGATATACCACCACAAAGCCGAGGACATCTTTGGACATTAGGCAGTCGTCAAGTGGTTAAGGGGACGTGGCAGGTAGGGTTGCCACTTTCTCTTCAAGCCAAACCCGAACAATTTAGCAGCGCACAGTACATTTTTTTTCTTTTAGTATACACTATAGGATTGTAACAGACCTCGGACACCTTTGGGCACTCCAAAGAGAATAGTAATGTGGGGCACATAGTGCCCTCTCACCCTCCTGTCAGGCCCTGTTCCGAGCCATATTCCTGTCTAAATAATGTGTCTGGACAGGGTGAATCCTGGACAGGTGGCAACCCTGGTGGCAGGGTGTGTGTCCTATACCTACATACGTTTGCTAATAGGTGTCCCTCATTCCCATCTCAGAAAGTTGGGAGGTATGTATTATCTAGGGTGTGTTATTCTATTGACAAAAGTGACATTTATGGAATTTAACTTCCTCTTCAGAAGGTATGTGAGGAGTCTATCAAATGGTAATGATTTAGTTCACCAAACAAGCAACATAAAAGCAAGAGATTTAGGTAGAGCAGGAAACCAAAGAAATAGATCAAGAGCTATTTTCCTAAATTCATAGTGGATGCTACTTTCTGATTGTTTGTTGTAGATTTATCTAGCCCAATGCTCTGTTCCAACCCAAAATACATTTTGTATATACACTTCATTACCAAAAGTATTGGGGCGCCTGCCTCTACGTGAACTTTAATGGCATCCCAGTCTTAGTCCCCTAGGGTTCAATATTGAGTTGGCCCACCCTTTGCAGCTATAACAGCTTCAACTCTTCTAGGAAGGCTGTCCACAAGGTTTAGGAGTGTGTCTATGGGAATAATTGACATGCTCATCCATGTCTTTATTGACCTTGCTTTGTGCACAGTCATGTTGGAACAGGAAGGGGACATCCCCAAACTGTTCCCGCAAAGTTGGGAGCATTAAATTGTCCAAAATGTCTTGTTATGCTGACAATTTGAGAGTTCCCTCCACTGGAACCAAGGGGCCAAGTCCAACCCCTGAAAAACAACCCCACTCCATAACCCCCCCCCCCCAACCAAATGATTTGGACCAGTGCACAAAGCAAGGTCCATAAAGACATGGATGAGTGAGTTTGGGGTGGAGGAACTTGACTGGAATGAGTCCTAACCTCAACCTGATAGAACACCTTTGGGATGAATTCTCTTTCAAATGTTTTATTGAATTTTGCATAGAAGATTACAGAGTACAATTAGGTATTGTACGTCGTGCAACGACATTGTTGAGCACATTATGACATAAGAAACTTATTTCCACTAACAGGTTGCATGTAATTCAAACAAAGGGTGGATAACGGTATATGTAGATATACGTGTGATTGATCCCCTCCCCTGATGCGGCACCCCAAATGGGAGCTTTTTGTGCCACAGGAGTGGAGAAGACCCACTGCGTACAGTTTTAACAAGGATAAAAAATTCCTAGCAGCATGTAGGAATAATTCTGTAAACTTGTTGAAACAAATAACATATGTGTAACTCAAAATTATTGCTCGGTCAGGAAAGATGATAAGGTGAAGTGGTAGTGTTAGGTGTCAGTCGCAGCATTAGTCCAGTCTGCCCAGGGTTGCCATTTTGTGCGTGATTTTGCGGCCTGACCATCGCTGGCGGCCATCATTGTCTCATAGATAAAGTGTAAGGCTACTAAGTTGATAGTTTGTGCAACGGTTGGGGTGTTGTCAGACTTCCATTGTCTTGTTATGTTGAGTCTGGAGGCCAAAAGTATGTGGGTTGTTATATGTCTGAGGGGGTGGGGAATGTTTTCTATGTTTAGGTTTAGTAGTGCAAGTTCAGGCGAGGGGGGAATCGTGAGTTTAGTTATGGATGAGATAAGGTTAAATATGTCTTCCCAGTATCTCTGGATGCAGGAACATGACCAAAAAATATGGAGCATGTCTCCTTTGGCAGATTTATATCTCCAGCACGTATTGGGGGTTTGGGGGCTGAAAGTAGCCAGCCTAGCCGGTGTCACGTACCACCGTAGCGAGATTTCCTGTGTAAGTTCCCAAAGGGCAGAGCATTTGGTGGCTTTGTAGATGGTCTTAAGTGTCAGTGAAGTTATGTGCAAGATCAGCGTCCCATTGGTGATGTGGGGTTAGCTTGATGAAGATGTACTTTTGGTGGAGGAGGTTATAGAAATAAGAAATGCCCTTGGTTTTGGAAGCAGGGTTCATTAGATAGTCCCAAGTCTTTGGGTGGATGTTGTAGAGGGGAAGGGGTATGTCACTCAGGCAGTGGTGGATGCGCAAGAACGTGAAGTGTTCTGAGGAAGGTAGATCATATTTGGCTTGTAATTGGAAGGAGAATTTGAGGCGGTTACCTTGTAGTAGGTTTTGTAGGGAATGAATCCCTTTGAGGGTCCATTGAGATAGCAGTAGATCTGGAGTTAAGTAGTGAAGGGATTCCAAAGGAATATGGAATAGCGGTGTGGAGGGGGTGTAATCCGAGAGGGTAATAATTTTTTTCCAGGCATGGGCTGAAGCTTTCATGATTGGGGAGATAGAGGTCGGGACGGTGGAGCCTAGATGGGTACTTAGTAACCAGTTCTATAGATTGGGGCGGATGAGTGAGAGAGTCTCTATTTGCCCCCAAAGCGAGCTTGGGGGAGGGGGGGGTTGGAACCAACCAGGTAGTTGAGCTAGAATGGCTGCTAAATAATAGTCTTCAAAGTCTATGGATCCCGTACCTCCCACCAATTTGTGTTTAATCAACTTTGGATGGGCACATCTGGGTCTTTTACCATTCCAAAGATATTTGTTGAATATTGTTTGGAGGGATCTGAAGAATGAGGAGGGTATTGGAACGGGAAGGGTCCTAAATAAGTACAATATTTGAGGGAGACATATAATTTTGGGATGAATTCTCATCCAACATCAGTGCCTGACCTCACAAATGCGCTTCTGGAAGAACGGTCAAACATTCCCATAGACACACTCCTAAACCTTGTGGACAGCCTTCCCAGAGGAGTTGAAGCTGTTATAACTGCAAAGGGTGGGCCAACTCAATATTGAACCCTTCGGACTAAGACTGGGATACCATTAAAGTTTATGTGCGTGTAAAGGCAGGCATCCCAATACTTTTGGGAGAGAGAGACAGAGAGAGAGAGAGAGGGGGAGAGAGAGAGAGAGAGAATATTGAAGTGGTTAAACGAAGGAACATAATAGAATTAGACCTTTCAACCTTCCTTTTTGGATCGGCTGAGCCCTAGGCGTGTACTTTCTTATCTAATGTGTTGGTGTGAAATAGCCTCTGGGTATAGGGAGACTTTTTGGTTATTTCACACCTGCACATTATATAAGAAAGTACACTCCTAGGGCTCAGCTGAACTTACAACGCCTGCTAAAGTGTATTTTAAGCCAGTAGAAGTTCTAGTTTTGGTTAGAGACGGGGAAGTATTTGGACCCTCATTGAAACTTCTGCTATCAAGGGCTCCATTATAGAGATTTCCCTTCACTTCCTGCCCTGATGACAACAGGTTCACATGACAGGAAGTGAGGGAAGATCTGCAACAGGGACGCAGACAAAGATAGATATCTAAATAGGTAAAAGGTAATTGGGGTAATAAACAGAGAACCAATGCTTTTTTGGGGGGTCAGACACTCCCCCCTTCATCAGGGTTTGTGTATTAGGTGACTGCAAAATGACTGGACTCAAGAGGATGTTGATAATATCTATATCTGTAAAAATTGAATACCATCAGCAGGTTGTACCGTGTATAACAGGGCCGGATCTCTGGGGGTTCTGGGGCTGGCTGTGCACCCTGGATTCCAGTCATGCCCCCCCCAGACTATTAAGGTTGGTAAGGTTGCTGTAGCTGCACAGTGTCTTGCCCCTAACCGCTGCACTGCATTATTCATTTCCATGATGCAGGGGGGCAGACCAAGATGCACAGCACCATTCATTGCTACGGTAATGCTGATCGGCCCATTAAAATGAATGATGTTAAACCAAGGTGGGGATTTAGAAGCGGAAGGAAGTCCTGCTTCTATGAAGACCTGCTCTGCCTCCTACCATGATGCTGCAGCAACATTGAAGATTTAAAGGGAGGACTAAGGACTCTATTGTGAAGTGGGCTTACTCTGATGTCCCAGAGTCTGTCAACAGAGTTG
Source organism: Rana muscosa (assembly GCA_029206835.1). NCBI lineage: Eukaryota > Metazoa > Chordata > Amphibia > Anura > Ranidae > Rana > Rana muscosa. The sequence goes on along the minus strand of CM055124.1, from coordinate 75,602,901 downwards.
GACTCTATCATGAAGGGGGGAACCAACCTTTTTACCACTGGGGAACCCGCAAAATAGTTTTTAGGTCTCAGGGAACCCATGATACCAATGATTAGATCTAAAGCTCATGACATATTGGCCACAGCACATTGGTGGTCAATGAAGACTCATTTATGGGTGCCCCATTACACTGCCAATCAAGAAAAATTGCCCATTATGGTGATAGTCAGTGTACGGTCTTGTATTTGGGGGACAGTGGAATGAAGGCTCCTCTTATAGACAGCTAACATGATCATTGATGTCATTTGCAACCTACCTGAGAAAAAAGCTTTATTTGTGGGAAAAAAAAGGACATCAATTATATTTGGGTACAGCATTGCACGACCGCGCAATTGTCACTTAAAGTAACGCAGTGCCGTATCACAAAAAATGGCCTGGTCGTAGACCTTCCGGGGCTGAAGTGGTTATTCTACATGGACTTTGTACAATTGTTTTATAAGAATAGAATGGCGCTCTGTGATTATTCCTCAAAGGAACTCTTATGCCTCGTTCACACGATCGCGATTCCCGAAGATAAAAGTGTGATGTGAGCTTTTTGTCGCAAATTCTGACCGTGTGTATGCTCCATCGCACTTTTTCTGTGAGAATTTCGGCCAAGAAAAGATTGAGAGCAGGATCTCAATTTTTGTGACAGGAAAAATTCCTATCGGGAATTGTGATCGTCTGTATGCAATTACGACTCGCAAAAAAGCATGCATGCTCAGAATCAAGCAGAAGAGCCGAACTGCCTATTGAACTTCATTTTTCTCGGCTCGTCGTACGTGTTGTACGTCACCGCATTCTTGACGGTGGGAATTTCGTCCAAGATTAGTGTGACCGTGTGTATGCAAGACAAGTTTGAGCCGTTTTCCTGCTGAAAAAAAAACTTGGTTCTCTTGTCGGAAATTCAGTCTCTACAACCTTCACCATCATCTACTGCTCATGGAACTGAAGTTGAGATATCAAGCATGAGACACTCACTGCAATGACAGTCATTTCGGAACTTTTTTGATGTTAATTGACCTGAATGATCAATTACAACATTCTAAGGGAAAATGAATTTCTGCCCTTAAGACTAGATGAATGATCTTCCTACTACATTTGTGAGTGCTTTTGAAGTGAAACTCCACATTTTACCCACATTTTCCAAGAATTTTTTGTAAAAAATAAATTCTCAGCCTAACAATGCATAACTAAAGCAGCCACCACATCTAAGGACTGGCAAGCTGAAAAATATTAAATATATATTTATGTTTAGATACACTTAAATTTTTTTTTTAAAATAAAGTTTGTATTTTCTCCCTAAATATCCCCCAAAAAAATGTAATTGCCAAAAAAGTGGCCACTGCAGCATGTGTTAATATACAGTATCTCACAAAAGTGAGTACACTCCTCAAATTTATGTAACTATCTTATTCTTTCTTTTCATGTGACAACACTGAAGAAATGACACTTTGCTACAATGTAAAGTAGTGAGTGTACAGCTTGTATAACGGTGTAAATTTGCTGTCCCCCCAAAATAACTCAACACACAGCCATTAATGTCTAAACTGCTGGCAACAAAAGTGAGTACACCCCTAAGTGAAAATCTCCAAATTGAGCCCAAAGTGGCAATATTTTGTGTGGCCATCATTATTTTCCTGCACTGCCTTAACCCTCTTGGGCATGGAGGTTGCCACTGGAGTCCTCTTCCCCTCCTCCATGACGACATCACGGAGCTGGTGGATGTTATAGACCTTGCACTCCTCCACCTTCCGTTTGAGGATGTCCCACAGATGATCAATAGGGTTTAGGTCTGAAGACATGCTTGGCCAGTCCATCACCTTTACCCTCAGCTTCTTTAGCAAGGCAGTGGTGGTCTTGGAGGTGTGTTTGGGGTGGTTATCATGTTGGAATACTGCCCTGCGGTCCAGTTTCTGAAGGGAGGGGATCATGCTCTGTTTCAGTATGTCACAGTACATGTTGGCATTCATGGTTCCCTCAATGATCTGTAGCTCCCCAGTGCCGGCAGCACTCATCCAGCCCCAGACCATGACACTCCCACAACCATGCTTGACTGTAGGCAAGACACACTTGTCTTTGTACTCCTCACCTGGTTGCCGCCACACACGCTTGTCACCATCTGAACCAATTAAGTTTATCTTGGTCTCATCAGACCACAGGACATGGTTCCAGTAATCCATGTTCTTAGTCTGCTTGTATTCAGCAGACTGTTTGCAGGCTTTCTTGTGCATCATCTTTAGAAGAGGCTTCCTTCTGGGATGACAGCCATGCAGACCAATTTGATGCAGTGTGCGGTGTATGGTCTGAGCACTGACAGGCTGACCCCTCACCCTTTCAACCTCTGCAGCAATGCTGGCAGCACTCATACTTCTATTTCCCAAAGACAACCTCTGGATATGACGCTGAGCACGTGCACTCAACTTCTTTGGTCGACCATGGCGAGGCCTGTTCTGAGTGGAACCTGTTATACCGCTGTATGGTCTTGGCCACCGTGCTGCAGCTCAGTTTTAGGGTCTTGGCAATCTTCTTATAGCCTAGGCCATCTTTATGTAGAGCAACAGTTCTTTTATTCAGATCCTCAGAGAGTTCTTTGCCATGAGGTGCCATGTTGAACTTCCAGTGACCAGTATGAGAGAGTGAGAGCGATAACACCAAATTTACCACACCTGCTCCCCATTCACACCTGAGACCTTATAACACTAACGAGTTACATGACAACGGAGGAGGGAAAATGGCTAATTGGGCCCAATTTGGACATTTTCACTTAGGGGTGTACTCACTTTTGTTGCCAGCGGTTTAGACATTAATGGCTGTGTGTTGAGTTATTTTGAGGGGACAGCAAATTTACACTGTTATACAAGCTGTACACTCACTACTTTACATTGTAGCAAAGTGTCATTTCTTCAGTGTTGTCACATGAAAAGATAAAAAATAAATATTTACAAAATGGGAGGGGTGTACTCACTTTTGTAAGATACTGTGTATATATTTATTTATATATATATATATATATATATATATATATATATATAAATATAAATATAAAATATATATATATATATATATATATATATATATATATATATATATATATATACAAAAGTATAATAAGATATTAAAAAAAATGTGAGGGGTGTACTCATATATAATATATATACAGTAAATTGCAGTATATATACACTATAGTTTGTAGACGCTATAACTTTCACACAAACCAATCAATATACACTTATTGAGATATTTTTTCTTACCAAAGACATGTACAGTAGCTGCCGCCGACATTGTATATTCATCGCGATCCTATCGCGGAGATTCTCGGCGACAGGGTGGCGACACATCTCGCGCTCGCTGCAATAGCGAGGAGACGCGGCACTGTATTGAACGGCGATCCGACGTGGATTCCCGCCAATACCAGGCACTGTGTTTGGTATGAATCCTGAGCGGGAACTCCACGCCAATTTTTAAATAAAAAAAACGGCATGGGTTCCCCCTCCAGGAGCATACCAGGCCCTTGGGTCTGGTATGGATTTGAAGGGGACTCCCCTAAGCCTAAAAATCGGCGTGGGGGTCCCCCTCAAAGTCCAAACCAGACCCTTATCCGAGCACGCAACCTGGCAGGCCGCAGGGGAAGAGGGGGGGACGAGAGAGCGGCCCCCCTCCCTCCTGAACCGTACCAGGCCGCATGCCCTCAACATGGGGGGTTTGGTGCTCTGGGGCAGGGGGGCGACCTGCGGCCCCCCCACCCCAAAGCACCCTGTCCCCATGTTGATGAGGACAGGGCCTCTTCCCGACAACCCTGGCCGTTGGTTGTCGGGGGTCTGCGGGCGGGGGGCTTATCGGAATCCGGGAGCCCCCTTTAATAAGGGGGCCTCCAGATCCCGGCCCCCCACCCTATGTGAATGAGTATGGGGTACATCGTACCCCTACCCATTCACCTGGTGGAAAAAAATGGCAATAAAAAAAACACACACAGCTTTTTAAAGTAATTTATTGCACAGCTCCGGGGGTCTTCTTCCAACTTCGGGGGTCTCCGGTGTCGTCGCCGCGCTCTCCGGTTCTTTCTTCTGCCGGGCCTCCGCTATCTTCTTCCAGCTCTTTTGCTAGCGGGGCCCGGTCTTCACCGTTGCCTTCTTCCCTCTTCTCCGGTTCTTTCTTCCTTCTCCCGGGTCCGCTATCTTCTTCCAGCTCTTTTGCTAGCGGAGACCCGGTCTTCCCCATCGTCTCGTCCGGCTCTCTGTTGTCCTTCTGCCGGCCCCTCCACTATCTTCTTCCAGCTCTTTTGCTAGTGGAGGGGCCGGTCTTCCCGTCGTCAGCTGAAAAACTCGGCTTATACTCGAGTATATTCAGGTGTACAGTACAAAATAAAATATATAGTGGGGCTACATGTGTGCCAAGTCTGGGATACACTTTAATCTTTTCTTTATTACATTGCATGATATACTTTATCCAAAGAAAGTTATTTGCCCAAAAAAACTGGCTATTGCAGCATGTGCTCATATATAACATTTTTGTAGGGCCGTTGGATTGTAAGTTCCTTTGGGATCACTAAACAATTTGCTCTAAGATTTTGGTTTGTTTGGCTTGCTTTCCTAAGAGGCACCTGAAATACCAGTTATATTAGCTTCCATTTGGAGTCCCACCCTCAGGAACTGGAGTCAAAGTTGATATTTAGGATTGGATGGGACACTTATTCCTCACATTATTATCTGCAATGACTGCTGAGCAGGGATCCTGTACAAGGTAAGAGGAGAAAGCTTTACCAACAGGATTTTATTACTTTCATTTTAATTTGATAAATCATTTTATTGATTTATTTGCCATCAAAATATGTTTCTTTCTTTTTTTCTTACACTTGACAAATACTCTATAAACATGCTAAGAGATTCCAGTAGATTCTATAAAAACCTGAAATTTGTGGGGGGGGGGGGGGTGAATTTTGCTTATACTGTACATTATTTCTTGCATATTTCATGAATAGATTGCTAACTTAAATTTTTTCTACTTTGCCCATAATTGTTTCAACTCTCGTACCACTTGATGCAAAATATAGGTGTACATTTCTGGGAATTCAATCAGGACCTGAGTTATATACTGTAAATGGGAACTGAAATTTGGAAGGGTTGGGGTTGTGAAAGTTTCCAAAGGTAAGGCTATATTACACTTGCAGATTGCAAATTTAAATTTTCAGGACCAGAGCATTTTTTTTTTAACATTTTACATTTCCACTATGATGCCGCGTACACATGACCGGTTTTCCCGACGAGAAAACTGCCATTTTTTAGATTGGTCGTGAAAACCGGTCGTGTGTAGGCTCAATAGCAGTTTTCCCGACAAGCAAACTGCCCGCAAAAAAATTAGAACCTGCTCTATTTTTTCCCTGTCGTGTTTCCCGTCAGTCTTTTTCTCGTCGCGAAAACCGCTTGTGTGTATGCTTTTCCGAGGTGAAAAAAACGTGCATGCTCAGAATCAAGTTATGAGACGGGAGCGCTCGTTCTGGTAAGACTAGCGTTCGTAATGGAGATAGCACATTCGTCGCGCTGTAACGGACTGAAAAGCACGAGGCTGAAAAGCGCGAATCGTCTCTCACCAAACTTTACTAACACGAGGATCAGCAAAAGCAGCCTAAAGGATGGCGCCATTCGAATGGAACTTCCCCTTTATAGTGCCGTCGTACGTGTTGTACGTCACCGCGCTTTGGTCGAGCATTTTTTTGCCTGAACGTGTGTATGCAAGGCAGGCTTGAGAGGAATCACGTCGGGAAAAACGTCGGTTTTTGGCATGTCAGGAACAATTAAATATACAACATATTTTGGTATATTTTTGTGATACTGCAAACTTTTTGTGATACCGTATGAAAAGGATAGACCACCATTCAAAGTCATGTAGCATTGCCACCATCCCTAATACAAAAATACAAAAATATATAGAAACATTAAATAACATTTATTTAATGTTTCTATATGTTTTTGTATTTTTCTATATTTATATTTCATTCCCCTTAAAATCCCATTTTTTTGAGGTACATTTTCCTTATACTTTTTTTGATACCTATCTCATATCAATCAGGTTTCTGTTGCTGTCTGGGAAGATTTACCCTCTTTATTCATTCTGGTGTCCATTGTCACTGGGACTGTATAATGCCTTGTACACACGATAGGAATTTCCGATGAAAGGAGTCCAACTGTTTTTTCATCGGAATTTCCGACCGCGTGAGGGCCCCATTGGAGAAATGTCCGATTAATACCATCGGATTTTAAATATAGAACCTGTTCTATTTTTTTTCGATGGGAGTTTGGTAGTAAAAAGGTCCGATATGTGGCATTAGTAATGAGAAAATCCCAAATGTTTTATTTATCACTGAAACAGAAATTGAGGGAAATTCTTCCTATAGGGACACCTGTTTCGGTGACAGCTGGGGGATTTCCCCTACATTGGAGAGTTGTCTCCTCCCTTTAAAGTGTAGGAGAATCTTTCCAATGGGACACAGACAGCAAAACGAAAAAAAAAAAAAAACACGTACTTGTGCAGAGGTATTGATATTTTAACATATGAACATGTAATTGCTCTCAAAATTTTAAGTACAGTAATACCTTGGATTATGAGTAACACGGTATACGAACATTTCGAAAGACAAGCAACATTTTTTTTTACATTTTAACTTGATATACAAGCAGTACAATCCATGTAGTAAAGCCGCTGGTGTATGCAGTACTGCATGTGGCCAGAGGTCCGGGGGCGCTAGTGGCTCCCAGCGCTTCATGGAGAACTCGGAGACGCTCCCAGCTGGGTGGGGTGGGCGTAACGTTAGTCTGAGCACCCGAAAGTGTCAACGGTTCCCGAGTGTCTCGGAGTGTCTCTGAGAGTCTCTGAGATTCTCAGAGTTCTTCCGGAAGCGCTGGGAGCCACCAGCATCCCCACACCTCTGGCCACATGCAGTACTGCATAGACCAGTGCCCCCGCACCTCTGGCCACATGCAGTACTGCATACACCAGCGCCCCCGCACCTCTGGCCACATACAGTACTGAGGAAAGGGAGTTACCGCTCCAGGTGGATATGCTTTAGCAATCAATGTCTTCTCAGGAAATCGTAGGTGCCGGCAATGCACAAGGCAAGAAGTCGAAAAATTGTATGGACAGCCGCACTCCAAAAAAAACTTAACGTTTGCCTTTATTCGTAAAGGATAAAAAGCACTACAAATCACAGCAAGAATGGGGACAAACAGCCTACGCGTTTCACACTAATAACTAATGCTTACTCATAGCTATGAGTAAGCACTAGTTAATAGTGTGAAACGCATCAGCTGTTTGTCCCCATTCTTGCTGTGATTTGTAGTGCTTTTTATCCTTTACCAATAAAGGCAACTGTAAAGGTTTTTTTGGAGTGCGGCTGTCCATACAATTTTTCTACTTCTTTTCACATACAGTACTGCATGCACCAGCGCCCCCGAACCTCTGGCCACATACAGTACTGCATACACCAGTGCCCCCGCACCTCTGGCCACATACAGTACTGCATACACCAGCGTCCCCGCACCTCTGGCCACATACAGTACTGCATACACCAGTGCCCCCGCACCTCTGGCCACATACAGTACTGCATACACCAGTACCCCCGCACCTCTGGCCACATACAGTACTGCATACACCAGCGTCCCCGCACCTCTGGCCACATACAGTACTGCATACACTAGTGCCCCCGCACCTCTGGCCACATACAGTACTGCATACATCAGCAGTGTATCCATGAGTTTCCATGATTTCTTATAGGGAAACTCGCTTTGATATACGAGTGCTTAGGATTACAAGCACGCTTCTGGAACGAATTATGCTCGTAATCCAAGGTATTACTTTATAACTAAAGGCACTTTTTTTTTTTTTTTTTAGTCTTGGATAGAATGGAGAGAAATTAGAACACCTTTCAATTTTTTTTTCTGTGCACCTGTTAGGGAAATTCGTCTTCTCTTTTTGTCCTAGTGAACATTATCACTGAAAGTGAAAGAAAATTCAAAATTTTGGGCTATCACCAGAACAGGAATTTCTTCCAATGGAGTCACTCGTTCTAGTGATCCTGCTGACAACCAGGGATTCCCTCACTTTGGATAGATTTCCTAACACTTCCTGATTTGGCTATGGGACAAGAAGTAAAGGGAAATTCCCCAGTGGGACACAGATGGAAAAAAAAAACACATTTGCTTAAAGTGATTGTAAAGTCTTGTTGTTTGTTATTTTTATATAAAAAAAAAAAAAAAAAATGTTGTACTTACCTGCTCTGTTGTAGTGGATTTGCACAAAGCAGCCCGGATACTCCTCTTCTCGGGTCCCTCTTCTGTGCTCCTGGACCCTCCTTCCTGTTGAGCAGCTTGCTATGGGGGCACCCAAGCCGAGCTGCAACTCCTTGGATTTGCCTCCTAATGACTAGGCCATTTTTTGCGATACGGCACTGCATTACTTTAACTGACAATTGTGCGGTCGTACAACGCTGTACCCAAATAAAATTGACGTCCTTTTTTTCCCCACAAATAGAGCTTTTTTTTGGTGGTATTTGATCAGCTCTGCTGTCTTTATTTTTTGTGCCATAAACAAAGAGCGAGAATTTTGAAATAAATTGTACTTTTTGCTATCACAATAGGCATGGGTATATATTGATTGTAGACGTGATAACTTTTGCGCAAACCAAACTATGGGATAGTTTTAGGGACATTTCTTTTTTATTTTTACTAGTAATGGCGGTGATCTGTGATTTTTAGCAGGACTGCGACATTGCAGGGGACAAATCTGACCCCAAATGACACTTTTTGGGGACCAGTGACATTATTACATTGATCGGTGCTATAAAAATACACTGATCAATGTAAAAATGACACTGGCAGGGAAGGGGTTAACACTAGGGGGGCGATCAAGGGGTTAAGTGGGTTCCCTGGGTGTGTTCTAACTGTAGGGAGGATGGGCTCACTGGGACATGACAGAGATCACTGTTCCAGATCACTGGGAACAGTAGATCTCTATCATGTCCCCTGTCAGAATGGAGATCCGCTTGTTTACACTGGCAGATCCCCGTTCTGCCTCTGTACTAGGCGATCGCGGGTCGCCGGTGGACATCGAGTCCGCCCGACCAGCGGACACGCTCCGTGCAGCGCTGCCAACCTGCCGCAGTAAATGTACGTGAGCTGGTTGGCAAGTGGTTAAAGTGTATTTAAAGGGGTTGTAAAGGTAAAAGTTTTTTCACCTTAACGCATCCTATGCATTAAGGTGAAAAAACATCCGACAATACCGCTCCCCACCCCGAGCCCCCGTTTTACTTACCTGAGCCCTCGAAAGTCCTGCGCTCGCCCCCGTCATCCTCCTCGTTTCTGAGCCTGGCCGTTGATTGGCTACACTGGATTGAAAGCAGCGCAGCCACAGGGTTGCGCTGCTGTCAATCACATCCAATGACGCGGCACGCTGGGGGGCGGGGCTGAGTGATACAGTGAGTGGCTATAGCCACCGGCTGTATTACTGGAGCGTGCCCGCAAGGACTCACCACCATGCGAGCTCGATCGCATATAGGTGGGGAGTTCTTGCGGGGAGGAGCCGAGACAGCCGCCGAGGGACCCCAGAAGACCAGGTTAGGGGCCACTCTGTGCAAAAGGAGCTGCATTGTGAAGGTAAGTATAACATGTTTGTTATTTAAAAAAAAATAAAAATATATATATATATATATATTTACAACCCCTTTAAAAACAAATGTTTTAGTTACCGTATGTAGTTATGGTAAAGTGTGGAAGAATTAGAACAGGTTTTTATCACTTGTCTGTGTCCTTGTTGGGGAGATTCAACTGTCTTTGCCCTGGTGACCTTTTTCCTTGGGGCAGAAAGTGGTGGCAAGTGGAAAGTTGAAAATTGCAGCAACCTATATCTTGAGATTCCCTTCAACCAAGAGGGAAGCTTCTTCATGCGCCCACATAGGAGACATAGGGCTGAATTGCAGGTAGTAGACACTTGAACCTTTTTGGCTGACCTGCAATTTTGTAGTGCATAGTCAAGTAGACACCAAAACCTTGACTTTGGGAGCATCTTGACTTGCCACCTCAAATGTGCAAAAAGCTTATCAACTGTATCAACTAATAAAACCATAAAATTTAGAAAACTGACTTACACTCATTTTGTATTGAACTGCTACGATCCGAGGATCCTACCCTGAGATTGGATGCTCCTAGCATTCAGAGCTTCAACAAAAGTAACTGGACAGGGACCTTAATGTGCACACAGGGGTGACCTCACTGCACCCTAAGGGTAACAGCATTCTTTTAATTTTTTCCATAGTGGAAGATTTGGAATTTGGACAGCTCTTAGCAGGTTTTACAAAGAAGTTGCGATTAATGAGTGCCTACAATTACCTGAGGGGCTGTTGATTGCCCTCTTACAATACAGAACCTGTCCAATAATTACACATGATCCTCAGGAGTGTGATTGTAATTATCTAATCTACAACAAATCTGATGTGTATTAGAATGCCACAGGTTCACTTCAAAGCTTGCTAGAAACAATACTTATACATGCCTGTGACATTTCTCATTAATCCAGGTGCAGCTTTTAGCAAGTCACATTTAACTGGGTTAATTCTGGAATGTTGAAGATGTTTTACTATTAATCCAAGCAACTTCCTCAACTTCCTCAAGTTTCATGGACATGCCCCAAGATTTATAGCTGCATGGATGTTCAAGGGTACCAGTAGTCTCCCTGTATTCAATATTTCTAAATGTAAAACAATGCACCTAGGGAAAAAGAATCCCCTGAGAGAGTACAACTTTGGGGGTACAGTGTTAGCCAGCACTACAGAAGAAAGAGATTTGTGGGGCTTATTTCAGATGATTGCAAAATGAGCAAACAGTGTGACCAGGCAGTGGGAAAAGTGAATAGACTACTAGGATGCATCACTAGAGGGGTCACCAGCAGGAGGAAGGAGCTCATGATTCCTCTATATAGATCTTTATATCACTAGAGGGATCACCAGCAGGAGGAAGGAGGTCCTGATTCCTCTATATAGATCTTTATATCACTAGAGGGATCACCAGCAGGAGGAAGGAGGTCCTGATTCCTCTATATAGATCTTTATATCACTAGAGGGATCACCAGCAGGAGGAAGGAGGTCCTGATTCCTCTATATAGATCTTTATATCACTAGAGGGATCACCAGCAGGAGGAAGGAGGTCCTGATTCCTCTATATAGATCTTTATATCACTAGAGGGATCACCAGCAGGAGGAAGGAGGTCCTGGTTCCTCTATATAGATCTTTATATCACTAGAGGGGTCACCAGCGGGAGGAAGGAGGTCCTGATTCTTCTATATAGATCTTTATATCACTAGAGGGATCTCCAGCAGGAGGAAGGAGGTCCTGATTTCTCTATATAGATCTTTATATCACTAGAGGGAACACCAGCAGGAGGAAGGAGGTCCTGGTTCCTCTATATAGATCATTATATCACTAGAGGGGTCACCAGCGGGAGGAAGGAGGTCCTGATTCCTCTATATAGATCTTTATATCACTAGAGAGGTCACCAGCAGGAGGAAGGAGGTCCTGATTCCTCTATATAGATCTTTATATCACTAGAGGGATCACCAGCGGGAGGAAGGAGGTCCTGATTCCTCTATATAGATCTTTATATCACTAGAGAGGTCACCAGCAGGAGGAAGTAGGTCCTGATTCCTCTATATAGATCTTTATATCACTAGAGAGGCCACCAGCAGGAGGAAGGAGGTCCTGATTCCTCTATATAGATCTTTATATCACTAGAGAGGTCACCAGCAGGAGGAAGGAGGTCCTGATTCCTCTATATAGATCTTTATATCACTAGAGGGATCTCCAGCAGGAGGAAGGAGGTCCTGATTACTCTCTATAGATCTTTATATCACTAGAGAGGTCACCAGCAGGAGGAAGGAGGTCCTGATTCCTCTATATAGATCTTCATATCACTAGAGAGGTCACCAGCAGGAGGAAGGAGGGCCTGATTCCTCTATATAGATCTTTATATCACTAGAGAGGTCACCAGCAGGAGGAAGGAGGTCCTTATTCCTCTATATAGATCTTTATATCACTAGAGGGATCTCCAGCAGGAGGAAGGAGGTCCTGATTACTCTCTATAGATCTTTATATCACTAGAGAGGTCACCAGCAGGAGGAAGGAGGTCCTGATTCCTCTATATAGATCTTCATATCACTAGAGAGGTCACCAGCAGGAGGAAGGAGGGCCTGATTCCTCTATATAGATCTTTATATCACTAGAGGGGTCACCAGCAGGAGGAAGGAGGTCCTGATTCCTCTATATAGATCTTTATATCACTAGAGGAGTCACCAGCAGGAGGAAGGAGCTCATGATTCCTCTATATAGATCTTTAGGTAGCAGGAGGAACAAGGTCCTGATTTCTCTATATAGATCATTAGTTATCACTAGAGGGATCACCAGCAGGAGGATGGAGGTCCTGATTACTCTCTATAGATCTTTATATCACTAGAGAGGTCACCAGCAGGAGGAAGGAGGTCCTGATTCCTCTATATAGATCTTCATATCACTAGAGAGGTCACCAGCAGGAGGAAGGAGGGCCTGATTCCTCTATATAGATCTTTATATCACTAGAGGGGTCACCAGCAGGAGGAAGGAGGTCATATCACTAGAGAGGTCACCAGCAGGAGGAAAGAGGTCCTGATTCCTCTATATAGATCTTTATATCACTAGAGGGGTCACCAGCAGGAGGAAAGAGGTCCTGATTCCTCTATATAGATCGTTATATCACTAGAGGGGTCACCAGCAGGAGGAAGGAGGGCCTGATTGAGGTTGTGTGGGATCTGAGTGAGCAGACCGGCCTGGAGCAGGGTTTTTCTTGTTTACACTCTTTCCTAAGGCCCCTTTCACGTGGCCGGTTTGTTGCGGATTCCGGATTCTGGATTTCTGAGGTAAGAATCTGCAGTTTCTTTCTGCAGGAATGAGCGGGTTATGCAGCTGACTGCATCCAGCTGCGTCCAGGCTTGGACATCTGTCCAGGAATTGCAGCTAAAATGTGCTGAGTGGCCAATGCTAATTGCATAACCCGGTCATTCCTGCAGCAGGAATCTGCAGATTTTTGTCTCAGGAATCTGGAAGCCGAACAAACCGTTTGTGTGAAAGGGGCCTAATAATTTAGGCATCTTAAAAATCCCATATCTTTTTCCAATTTTAGGGGTTTTCATATTTCATAGAAATGTGGTGCTTTATACCTTTACCCATCAACACCTTTTCCAAAAGAATGTGTGTACATAGTTGCGTACTTGTTTCCTACAAAGGCACTTGTCACAATATTCCATATGATCTCAATGGTAACATTGTGGTACTCTACAGGAAATTCCAATACTTCCCATAGGGGGCATTTCCGGCGTTTACACATTTTGAACTTTTTTTTCTTGTTTTTATAATGTGCGTGCTGCTGAAACAGTAATGGGTCCAGCCAATGGTACCAAAGGGTCATAAATGTTGTTCTATGCTCTTGGGCAGGGATCTTCAAACTGCGGCCCTCCAGCTGTTGCAGAACGTTCCATGAGGCATTCTAAAACTCTGACATTAACAGAAATGGCTAGGCATGATGGGATTGTAGTTCCTAAACAACTGGAGGGCCGTAGTTTGGTGACCTCAGCTCCTAGGGAACGCTCATGTTAAGCTGCTATTTGGAAGTATGGAATTCCTGTCCACAACTTCACTATCCAATGACGGTGCCTCAGCTGACAAAAAGAGTGCTCTAATTATATACTGGAATGACGGGGGGGGGGGTTAACCTAGGAGAGCTTTAAGTCACAGTTGCACTTGGGTGCTCAGGTGTAGCTTTTTCCAGAAGGTGGTTCAAAATCGTCTGGGTCCGTACTGTATATGATGCACTGTATGAATGTTTATTGACAGAAGCTGTCTCATTCTCTTTCAGCAGGTGATGAAATAAGCTTTGGATTCAGCTTCCAATATACCTAATAATGGGCATTTTAATTGTGCTCTTGATTCTTCTAAGTGGTGAGTCTCTTCAAGTTCCTCCTGTTTTCACACAACCCTATTTAACTTACAGTGGAACCTCGGATTGCGAGTAACACGGTTAAGGAGCGTTTCGCAATACGAGCACTGTATTTTTAAAAATCCTAACCCGGTTTGCGAGTGTTGTCTCGCAAAACGAGCAGGATTCAAGCCAAAGCGGTGTGCCGTACCACGTTTGGCCTGAGGTGGGTGGGGGCGCCGGAGCCGAGCGTAGCCGAATGGAGCCAATCGACACCGTTCGGAAATGCTTGGAAAGACTCGGAAATACTCCATTCCCGAGCCTTTCCGAGGTTTGCCAAGGTCAGCCGAGCTGTCCTCGGGCCTTTTTGTGCGTTTCCGAAGCTCTCCGGCTCCCCCCCACCTCTGGCCACATGCGGTGTTGCATGCCTTTGAAGTCAATGCGGAACAAATTATTTTAGTTTCCATTGACTTCAATGGGGAAACTCGCTTTGATATGCGAGTACTTTGGATTACGAGCATTCTCCTGGAACGGATTATGCTCGTAATCTGAGGTTCCACTGTACATTGATTTTTATGGAAAGTAGCTGTATAGGTCTAAGTGATGGAATTGATTGTATTCTCATGGATAATACCCAGTAGAAGTGAAACGGTAGCATAGTAAATCTGGTTACATGAATGGTTAGATTAAAATAAGAAATTAAATGCATGTAAATAGTCCATGTATATTTAAGCTCAACTTCAAGCTAAACTTTTTTATTTTATTTTGGACAGAGTGGACTATATAAAAGTGAACCCTTCATTATATAGATTTTTTCATTTACGTGCATGCATGCTAAGTTATTCCAGGTATTTATTAGTTCCCACAGAGATCATAGTAATCCCCCGACAATGCCTTCACCTAATTTTTTCTCCAGAAGGACCATCATCCAGGTTACCCATCTACAGCAGTGGTTCTCAACCCTGTCCTCAAGTACCCTCAACAGGCCATGTTTTGGGAATTTCTCTTAGATAAAAATGCCTGTCAAAAATACCAAGCCATTGACTCTGATTTAACGCACCTGTGCAAGATAAAGGAAAACCTGCAAACATTGCCTGTTTGGGGTACTTGAGGACTGAGGTTGAGTACCACTGGTCTACAATACTTCCTGGATTGATATACTGGCTCAGAGATGACACTGACATGTAAATCCTGGTGTACAGTTCTTGTCTGTGTTCAAAAATTTCTGGCACAGCATAACCCCTACTGCAGTCTCTCACCTTGTGACTACCTACAAAGTTATAAACCAATCACTGGTGGGAGAGGAAACAAAGTTAAGGCTTCTTTCTGTGAAGGTAGACACCAAGACAAGGAGTGAAGGTAGCCACCAAGACAAGAAGTGAAGGTAGCCACCAAGACAAGAAGTGAAGGTAGCCACCAAGACAAGAGGTGAAGGTAGCCACCAAGACAAGAAGTGAAGGTAGCCACCAAGACAAGAGGTGAAGGTAGCCACCAAGACAAGAAGTGACGGGAAAGTTCTCTAATGTGGACATCACCATTAAATCCAGCCAATCTAACCCTTCCCTACTCTAATCAAATGCAGAAAATTGGGTTTAAATTTGCTAATATGTAAATATAAAATTATCAGGTGTGTATATATTTTATAATAATCAACACCTATTTTCACATATTTACACAGCCATTGAAAACTCATCAACTACTGCAACTGGTAAGTGTTTTTATTATTTCAACATTCAACCTAATTTAAGGGAATTATAGAACTACCATTCCGACTCAAATTTCGCTCTCCAGACAAGTAGGTTTCTATGATGCCTACATTTCTCTTTCCACATACTCATGCTCATTCCTTGGAAGTACAAGGTGTAGCAACCAGTATCACTCAGTCCCCATCTTTCAGTTATGTGACATCAGTACACTTCAAGCTGATTAGTTGCTACACAGAGCTCATTATCATTATTCTTTATAATGTTTTAGATATAGTCTATGGCCAAAAAGTATGTCGGTACCCTTATAAATGATTGAGTTTGGGTATCTCCAGTGAAGAATACTGTTAATACTGTATTATAGTCACAAAGATATTTTTGACAGTTGTCCAAAAAGAAGGTCCGCAATTCCATCCGATGCTCTTAAAGTCCTCCTTTATTGACTACTTCACAACCTTGATAAAGAGAAGTTGACGCGTTTCAGCCCTAATCGGCCTTAGTTATAACAAATACCATAAAGAGAAACAGCACATTAACCCCACCTGTTGCAATAGAGTAACCAATTAACCCTATAAGGCAATAGACACTCAAAAGCAAGCTAGGGGAGCAATACAAACATTAATACTAGTCATACAAAAACAGTATATATGTATAAAATTTTATGATATACACGTGCATCTCATAAAATTAGAATATCATCAAAAAGTTAATTTATTTCAGCAATTCAATTCAGAAATGGGTACTCATATATTTTATATAGATGCGTTATACGTAGTGATATATTTCAAGCATTTCTTTCTTTTAATTTTGATTATGGCTTACAGTTAGTGAAAACCCAAAATTCAGTTTCTCAGAAAATTTGAATATTACATAAGACCAATAAAAAAAAAAAAAAAAAAAGATTTTTAATACAGAAATGTTGGCTTACTGAAAAGTTTGTCCATGTACAGTATAGTACGCACTCAATACTTGGTCGGGGCTCCTTTTGCATGAATTACTGCATCAATGCGGCGTGGCATGGAGGCGATCAGCCTGTGGCACTGCTGAGGTGTTATGGAAGCCCAGGTTTCTTTGATAGCGGCCTTTACCTCATCTGCATTGTTGGGCCTGGTGTCTTTCATCTTCCTCTTGACAATACCCCACAGATTCTCTATGGGGTTTTAGTCAGGCATGTTTGCTTGACAATCCCCCAAGATTCTCTGTGGGGTTTAGGTCAGGCGTGTTTGCTGGTCAACCAAGCACAGTGATGCCATGATCATTAAACCAGGTATTGGTACTTTTGGCAGTGTGGGCAGGAGCCCAGTTCTGCTGGAAAATGAAATCCACATCTCCATAAAGCTGGTCAGCAGAGGGAAGCATGAAGTGCTCTAGAATTGATAGACAGCTGCGCTGACATTGGACTTGATAAAACACAGAGGACCAACACCAGCAGATGACATAGCTCCCCAAATCATCACGAACTATGGAAAATGTTGCATTTAATTTTGAAATCAAGGTCCCAGAGTCAGGAGGAACAGTGGAGAGAGGCACAGAATCCAAGTTGTATGAGGTCCAATGTGAAGTTTCCACAGTCAGTGATGATTTGGGGAGCCATGTCATCTGCTGGTGTAGGCCAATGTGTTTTATCAAGTCCAAAGTCAGCGCAGCCCTCTACCAGGAAATTCTAGAGCACATCATGCTTCCCTCTCCTGACCAGCTATATGGAGATGCTGATTTCATTTTCCAGCAAGACTTGGCACCTGCCCACACTGCCAAAAGTACCAATACCTGGTTTATTAATCATGGTATCACTGTGTTTGGTTGACCAGAAAACTCACCTGACCTAAACCCCACAGAGAATCTTGGGGGATTGTCAAGAGGAAGATGAAAAGCAGATGAAAAACACCAGACCCAACAATGCAGATTTGCTGAAAGCCACTATCAAAGAAACCTGGGCTTCCATAACACCTCAGCAGTGCCACAGGCTGATCGCCTCCATGTCACGCTGCATTGATGCTGTAATTCTTGCAAAAGGAGCCCCGACCAAGTATTGAGTGCATACTATACTGTACATCAGGAGTAGGCAACGTCGGCCTTCCATCTGTGGTGAAACTACAAATCCCATGAGACTTTGCAAGACCCTGACGATCACAGGCATGACTCCTAGAGGCAGAGGCATGTTGGGATTTGTAGTTTCACCACAGCAGAAGTGCCAAGGTTGCCTACCCTTGCTGTACATGGACATACCTTTCAGTAAGCCAACATTTCTGTTTTAGGAAACCTTTTTTTATTGGTATTATGTAATATTCAAATTTTCTGAAATACTAAATTTGAGATTTTCACTAGCTCTAAGCCATAATCATCAAAACTAAATGAAAGAAACTATTGAAATATATCACTCTGTGTGTAACGCATCTTTATAAAATATAAGAGTTTCACTTTTTGAATTGAATTACTGAAATAAATTAACTTTTTGATGATATTCTAATTTTATGAGATGCATCTGTATTTGATAAAGAAAAAAAAAATCCACATAAAGACCGTTGTGCACTTTCAACCTTGTGGCAACAGTTTTGGAAAGGTCTTTTTCTATTCCTCCATGAACAAATATATATTTGATTATTTAGAGTGTACATGTGTTAGCTTTTGATACAAATGTTGTTTTAATTAAAGATGCTTATTTCATTAGGTCTGCTCTACCCATATGACTCTATAAATAGGACTACGAGTCCAGCGTCGGATGATGGCTCTTCTCCACTTTTACCTCTCGCAATAAGTCTTCCCTTGTTTGGAAACACTTACCATTCTTTGTATGTAAGTATGGAAGATAGACCCCTGCAAAGTCAAATCTGTCAATGGAATAGGTGTATTTTATAAAGTGATCATCAGAGTATTGGTCCCTCTAGTCTCCTCTTGATGCCCATTTTCTGTTACAACTTGTTGTGTTCCAGCTGCCCACAAGTCTTGAATAGAAATGAGAAAAGTGTTTAAAAAAATCTGTCTGCCGGTTATCTACCCAGTCCCCTGGCAATCTCTCTAGGTTGGGTATTTGCCTTATTTCTCCTTGTTTATATTTTTGAGGATACCTGGTAAAGGGGTACGCTTAGATGTAGATGCCTAACAGTCCACAGGAGCATACAAGAAGAAGGTAGAATTTCAATGGACCCTTTTTTCCCCAGTTTACTTTAAGGGAAGAAAATTGGTTTTATTTGTGGGGAGGGAAAGATTTTTGACTTTCCAGGTACCCTTAAATCTGCCCAATCAACAATAAATCCTGGTTCAGGGTAAACTCTAGTCTAGACACAAACTGGTAACTTTATTAGTGCAAGTGGATTACATTTGAAGTAAAAGGTCAGGGAAGTAGAAGGTCACGGTGGAGTTCTTATAGACACTTTGGTTAGTCATCTAGATGTATCACATGCCAATACTGATATTAATTATGAACCTGAAATATGCCAGTGTAGCCATATGTTGGCTAAACTGTGAGTGGCGACACATCATAATGTCAGCTATCATGCATCATGTTCTTCAAAATAGGCTCTGATCACATCATTCGATGTTACTGGCAGCCTATGTTCAGCCATGCGCTTGGATATTTTTTTTTAACTTTCAGTATTTGATTTGGATAGTTGGTAGCTATACTTGTGTAGAGTATATTACCCATGGCATTGGAGCAAAGACAGTAATGCCGCATACACACGACCGTTATTCATGTCATGCAAAAAAAAATAGTTTTTCTCGTTGTGATTCCTTGTGATTCCTCTCAAGCCTGCCTTGCATACACACGTTCAGGAAAAAAAAACGCTCGAGCAAAGCGCGGTGACGTACAACACGTATGACGGCACTATAAAGGGGAAGTTCCATTCAAATGGCGCCACCCTTTGGGCTGCTTTTGCTGATCTCATGTTAGTAAAGTTTGATGAGAGACGATTCACGCTTTTCAGCCTCGTGCTTTTCAGTCCGTTACAGCGTGACGAATGTGCTATCTCCATTACAAACGCTAGTTTTACCGGAACGAGCGCTCCCGTCTCATACTTGATGCTGAGCATGCAAGTTTTTTTTCCCCTCGGAAAAGCATACACACGAGCGGTTTTCGCGACGAGAAAAAGAACGACGGGAAAAACGACGAGAAAAAATAGAGCAGGTTCTAATTTTTTTCCGGCCAGTTTTCTCGTAGAGAAAACTGCTATGGAGCATACACATGGCCGGTTTTCACGGCCAATCTAAAAAATGGCAGTTTTCTCGTCATGAAAAACAGTCGTGTGTACGCGGCATAAGACCTCACTGTCTGAAGACCTGAGACACAAGGAAGGTACCCAGTAATGTATCTCAGTGGATACTTTGGGTGGATTTACCCTTTATCTGAAAAATAGAAAACTGCTCTGTATAGACTGCCAGTAAATCAAGATTTATCTGTTTTTTAATGATTTGAGTAAGAAGTATTCGTAGAATGCTTTGAGACCAAGTCCTTAAAAATATCAGATTTACGGGATGCAAACTCTGCCATTGCTCAGTATGAACTAATGTTGGTATCTTTATGTTTAATAAACAGGTTGATAACAATGGACTGCTATCATTTAATGCTAAAATTGGAAACTATACACCCCAACAACTCCCGGTCAATAAAAGTAACCCATTCCTCGCAGTTTTCTGGGCCGATGTGTATAATGTGGTTTCAGGGCACATATATTACCTGCAGAGCACAAATCTAAGTCTTTTGGCCCTGGCTACAGCAGATATCAGAAACTACACCGCAGATCTGACCTTCACAGCCAAATGGGTGTTTGTGGCCACCTGGGATAAAGTTCCATACTATGGATCCTCATCAACCAAGGTATGGTAACTCAGGTTCATGATTTCTGTGTTCTGTCGTAAGGGTCAAAATTTACAGGTCCACTTGGGATTGATTCATTGAAGAACATAGAATGATCATGATTGAATCTTCTAATCCAGCATGATTAGAAGCTCAGTATAGGATAACAGGACAGTATGTCAGCTTTGTGTGAGAAACTGTCTTTCTGCTACATCACTCAAAAACATTTTCAGATCTCACACTAACAACGTTATTTGATAAGCAGAATCAACGACTCAAAAATATTTGATCCATGTGAGGTCTCACCTAAAGAAAAAACAAGCATTTGGGAATTATTTAATCATATGGTTCTCAACAAATGGCCACATTTGTATACATATAATTTAATATAATATCTATAAATATTTCGATAAATTGACTGACCTCATTTGCTTATATGTGTAAATGTTCTGGTTGGTTACTTTTGGTAATATAGTGTATATTAAAGATTGTTCAATAATGAACATTTAGAAAGAAGAGATCTTTGGTGTGCAGCTCCTATTAATTTATACATTTCAACAGCAAAGGAAGATGGGAACCCCTTTATCCCCTTCCGTAGCCCGTTCCCCCTCATCTTCCCTAATTCCACCTTCCATTAGTGGTTGACGCCTCTGGCTTATTCGTTTTGCTTCCCTCTCACTCCTAGTTCAAATGCTTCTCTCTCTAGCACAGCAGACCCCCCTCCCCCTTCCATTTAGGTGTAGACTATCATTAGCATATAGGTTGTACCCCTCTAGAAATGTAGGTATGGTGCTCTAGAAAATAAAATATTTGGAGGTGCAGTATTAATACCAAAATGTGAATGGTCATACAGTACATAGAGTAATTGAAAACATCAAATGGACAGACAAGACTAACAAATAACTAAACATATAACAACACACAGGTCCGGACGTGTGGTTCAGTCTTGTGTAAAGAGGCAACCCTAAAAAGAAATGGTATGACTTTATTTATTAATTACCCTCCACTAGGGAATATAGGGTAATGTAGACCACTTGCTAATAAGTGGATTAATGTATTAAGTTCAAATGGGTGCCATTTAACAGAAGGCTGAACCTAATGGGGTGGGGGAAGGGAACCGGGGCAGGGGGGTAATAGCGCTGGGGGAACGCACAAGGACTAATTAAATCAATGCAGTTGACCTAGATGTGATATTGCATTAGGTACATCATGGGGATCCCCTGATGGTAATGTTCCTTGAGGGTTGAAGGGGTTAATAAATGCTTATAACGAGACTGTTTGGTTGAAGAAATAATAATGCAAATACATTTCCTCCAAAAGCTGTTGGCAAAAAAAGTTCATCCATATGATTTTGCTTACAGATGTCAGTAGCATTTTATAGAATGACTCTGGTATAAATATGTAAACAGGGTGAAGTTAATCTTTGATTATTATGTTCACCTCTACTTCAACCTGTGAATCAGAAAGGTACGTACATTACCGTTGGACGTCTTTATATTGGAACTGGATTTAACCAGCTCTTATTTCGTTGGGTCCCAAGTTGCCTGATATTTGGCGGCTGATTTAAAAGTTTTTTTTTGGCCATACCTGTTATGTTGGCCGTTAACCCAAAACGGGTATCCAAGAAAGCCCAAGTCTCCCGAGCACTGCCTGCGCCGGTATCAGGAGGATCGGTTAAAGGGATATACGTTCTTAAATTGCCCACCAGAAGAGGCGATAATGATCGCATTCTCCTACAAAAGGAGAAATGGTGGGTATATCGCTTAAAATCCCTTGTTCCGGTTGGCTTAAACACGGAGCTAAATTTGCAGGTGTTTCTGCCTATATAGATGTGCCTGTAATCTATGGACCGCCTTGGGACAACTGGGCTGATATCGATTGCCCCTTTTCTGTTATCTTCAATTGACTAATCATTCTGTTGAAATATTATTACCCCCTGTTAACATCACTCCCCGTGACTTGATAATATCTATTGGTCGTTCTTGCTTTGCAAACATTTTCTCCTGGTGGTTGGTTAGCATAATAAACCAACCAAATTAAAATAATGCCATCTCCTTCCTCTTTTCCTTCCCTCTCCCCCCCCTTCTTTCTCCTTTCCCCTCCCCCTTCCCCCCACCAATCCCTCCTACCCCACCAAACCCACCCCACCCCCTTCCCTCCCTCCTTCCCTCCCCCTCTCCCACTCCACTTCATCTGTATATTAGGGTCCTCCCAACATTTTCAATAACTCATTAAATTTAGCTTGGAAAATGACTAACACCATATTATCCCCTATATCTCAAAGTACTTTATGTAATTTTTCCCTCCTGCTAAAAAATATATATAAAAAATATGTATAAAAAATATAAACTATAAAGGTTATTTATTATTATTAACTTTCTCCATACATGTGCCTGATGTGATATGTTGGTGTGACTATGTGTTCTTTCCCTGATTCTCCCCAAGAAAAATAAACATAAAAGCATATTGCCCTTCTTGTTAACATGTTTAGCGATCCCTAGCAAATAAAAGATGGAAACGTTCATGCCGTCAGAATTAATTGAAAGAGTATTTCATTACAAAAGACTCTATCTATGACGGATTTAACACGTACGGCAATGAAGATTAACTCCAAATATGTGAATGGCCTATAGGAATCGAGAAAAGATTCAGACAGGACTTGACTATGGGCTGTTTTCCACGATATCCCAACCCCTTAATGATGCGCGTCACTGGTCTGAGTGATACATAAATATGGGTCCCGTCCAGTGACGCGATACGTCCAGACGAAGCTACGCTACAGAGCACGGCGAAACGCGTTGACGTAACATCCCACACAGTCACATGACGTTGTTTTGAACGGAGTGGGCGGATCGATATGGCCAGGAGAACGTAGGCAGCAGTCAGCACCTACGATAGCGGTAATGACCGCGGCAATAGGCACTTGGCATTATTGAAGCTGCCACATTGGATCCTCCTGATACCGGCGCAGGCAGTGCTCGGGAGACTCGGACTTTCTTGGATACCCGTTTTGGGTTAACGGCCAACATAACAGGTATGGCCAAAAAAACTTTTAAATCAGCCGCCAAATATCAGGCAACTTGGGACCCAACGAAATAAGAGCTGGTTAAATCCAGTTCCAATATAAAGACGTCCAACGGTAATGTACGTACCTTTCTGATTCACAGGTTGAAGTAGAGGTGAACATAATAATCAAAGATTAACTTCACCCTGTTTACATGTTTATACCAGAGTCATTCTATAAAATGCTACTGACATCTGTAAGCAAAATCATATGGATGAACTTTTTTTGCCAACAGCTTTTGGAGGAAATTTATTTGCATTATTATTTCTTCAACCAAACAGTCTCGTTATAAGCATTTATTAACCCCTTCAACCCTCAAGGAACATTACCATCAGGGGATCCCCATGATGTACCTAATTCAATATCACATCTAGGTCAACTGCATTGATTTAATTAGTCCTTGTGCGTTCCCCCAGCGCTATTACCCCCCTGCCCCGGTTCCCTTCCCCCACCCCATTAGGTTCAGCCTTCTGTTAAATGGCACCCATTTGAACTTAATACATTAATCCACTTACTAGCAAGTGGTCTACATTACCCTATA
This sequence comes from Rana muscosa, assembly GCA_029206835.1. Taxonomy (NCBI): domain Eukaryota; kingdom Metazoa; phylum Chordata; class Amphibia; order Anura; family Ranidae; genus Rana; species Rana muscosa. The sequence goes on along the minus strand of CM055124.1, from coordinate 75,578,794 downwards.
TTCCCTAGTGGAGGGTAATTAATAAAGTCATACCATTTCTTTTAAGGGTTGCCTCTTTACACAAGACTGAACCACACGTCCGGACCTGTGTGTTGTTATATGTTTATAAATAATAAATAAAAAGAGGGGTTTTTTGGGACTTTAAATGAGGTTCAGGGGCCGTTCAGATCCCCTCCTCCATCCCTGGTTTGGTATTCAAAAGAGAAGGTAGAAGGCGGGACTTTATATGAGGCACACGGACACAAAGAAATACGTTTGATGGGGGGACAGCTTTTAATTGGTTCAAAATCGCAATACAATTTCATATTTAAGTTTTATGCATTTTGCTATATATCAATACTTTTTTATATTTCATCTGAACCAAATATTACACAGTAATAAATATTCCATCAAGGATATTTCATATATTTACAGATACAACAGTACATGTCAATCAAACATTGCAGTCGCTACCTATGCAACCTGGTAAACCACTAAATTATTTTTTAAAAATGAATAGTGGAGGGGGATTTTGTATATATTGGAAGGAACGTCCATAAAAGGTTGATGAGTATGTGCACTTATCGGTAGATATTAGCTCTATGCATTTCGGGCCTTTCAGGCCGCTCATCAGGAGCAAAAACCGAAGTGGTCATCTAGGGATGAAAAAGACAGATACATTTTAATGATCTAAAGGAATGCTAGAGAGCCAGTGGGCAAACATAGAATAGGAGAAAACTCCCCCACCCATACATTTAACCCACAGAACTTACGGATTCGTCTGCATAGGGGAGGTGTGTCCACGAAAGTCGCAGACCAGCCAGGGGGGCGTCACAACCGGGAGCTGGGGAGGCATGGCAGGGCGACAGCCACCCACAGAGGCAACGCCCTGTGAGGGTGAAAAAAATTGTGAGCTATGTGGGGTAACCCCAGTTGTGGGGACCTCTGTGAAAAAAATGAGAAAATGAGAATAATAAAATAAAATAAAAAATGTATGTTGAAAAAATGTTGTAACACTAAAAAGTATGTGTATCTGTATGTGAGAAAGTAGTGTGTGTGTGTGTGAGGGTGTGGGGAAGGATAGTGTGAAGTGAGGAGACATTGATTAGGTAAGGAAGGAGAAAAGTAAGCAGAGAAAAGGCTGAAAAAAGGAAGCAACAAAAAAAGATTGAAGATAGAGAAGCCAAATAGTGAGTGCATAGTAAAAAGAAACAAAAATGGCTGTTGCAGTGTGAAAAAAAAACATAAAATAGAAAAGCCAGATAGTGTGTGGAAATTGGAAAGAAAGGAAATACCTGTTTCAGAGTGAAGAGGGCAAGTTATGCAGTGTGAGTGCTAATCCAAACTGGGAGGTGATGTGTATAATCCTGAATGTAAGGCCCAACAGAGGGAGAGGCCTATATGGGAAGTGCTGCCCTAGCCACGCCCCCAACATCACGCTGACACTGGCAAGTGGGGGAGAGGGGAGGGAAGGCGCCATCAACCAGGTCGTCAAACACCCGGTGAGATGTGCCCAGCCAGCCAATCATTCCCCCCTGCGCGTCAGCTGTGGAACACACTAACATCGGTAGTGCAGCGCCCAAAGGGCACCGCACGCCCGGTGTGCTGTGCGTGACGTCGACGCACAGTTGCGGAGCCCCCACTCACCCCAGGCCAAACCAAGGCGGAGGGAGAGGGGGGGACCCCAGTGCGCGTCGCAGCTCCCGGAAGCGACAGTCAATGGCAAAGTCCAATGAGAGACATGCACAAAACCATCCACATGCACACGCCTAGCATTGTAAAAAATTAAAAAAGGGCAGGATAGGATGTTGGAAAAGCCATATGCCAGTTTTTGGGTAACTAATTAACGAGTAGAATATATGAAAGCTAGACGATGAGTCAGCTAACGAAAAAACCATATGTGGAAAATTCAAAAGATATATTAGTGCGATCGTGTGCCTCCATCCCTAATTAATTGATAAAAAGAGGGGTTTTTTGGGACTTTAAATGAGGTTCAGGGGCCGTTCAGATCCCCTCCTCCATCCCTGGTTTGGTATTCAAAAGAGAAGGTACAAGGGATTTTAAGCGATATACCCACCATTTCTCCTTTTGTAGGAGAATGCGATCATTATCGCCTCTTCTGGTGGGCAATTTAAGAACGTATATCCCTTTAACCGATCCTCCTGATACCGGCGCAGGCAGTGCTCGGGAGACTTGGGCTTTCTTGGATACCCGTTTTGGGTTAACGGCCAACATAACAGGTATGGCCAAAAAAAAACTTTTAAATCAGCCGCCAAATATCAGGCAACTTGGGACCCAACGAAATAAGAGCTGGTTAAATCCAGTTCCAATATAAAGACGTCCAACGGTAATGTACGTACCTTTCTGATTCACAGGTTGAAGTAGAGGTGAACATAATAATCAAAGATTAACTTCACCCTGTTTACATATTTATACCAGAGTCATTCTATAAAATGCTACTGACATCTGTAAGCAAAATCATATGGATGAACTTTTTTTGCCAACAGCTTTTGGAGGAAATTTATTTGCATTATTATTTCTTCAACCAAACAGTCTCGTTATAAGCATTTATTAACCCCTTCAACCCTCAAGGAACATTACCATCAGGGGATCCCCATGATGTACCTAATGCAATATCACATCTAGGTCAACTGCATTGATTTAATTAGTCCTTGTGCGTTCCCCAGCGCTATTACCCCCCTGCCCCGGTTCCCTTCCCCCACCCCATTAGGTTCAGCCTTCTGTTAAATGGCACCCATTTGAACTTAATACATTAATCCACTTATTAGCAAGTGGTCTACATTACCCTATATTCCCTAGTGGAGGGTAATTAATAAATAAAGTCATACCATTTCTTTTTAGGGTTGCCTCTTTACACAAGACTGAACCACACGTCCGGACCTGTGTGTTGTTATATGTTTAGTTATTTGTTAGTCTTGTCTGTCCATTTGATGTTTTCAATTACTCTATGTACTGTATGACCATTCACATTTTGGTATTAATACTGCACCTCCAAATATTTTCTTTTTTATATATGATAATAGGAATAAATGATCAATTTTAAATCATTTCCGTTCTTGGATCTATAATTTGTTGCCTATAGTAACCCCTTTGTGTCTGTCCTAAACAGACCGATCCCTTTCCCCCTTCAACCCAACTTTGTATGCTTACATGGTTACAGCGACTATACCTCACTAGGTAAATGATCCAGGGTGACACCTTTGTCTACCCACTTATTAGCGGAACTTGCGTACCCCTTTTCCCCGAACCCTAACATGTTTAATGGTGCTCTAGAAATCTAAATCCATCCCTCTACGCTGACTTTTTATCCTTGTTTTTTGCTCTGTAACCTGTTCAAATCATTAGTAAGACCTCATCTGGACTATGCAGTTCAGTTTTGGGGCACCAGTTCTCAAAAGGGATATCGGGGAACTGGAGAAAGTGCAGAGAAGGGCAACCAAACTGATAAGAGGCATGGAGGAGCTTAGCTATGAGGAAAGATTAAGCCCTGTACACACAATAGGTTTTACCGATGAAAACAGTCCAATGGACTTTTTTCATCGGACAAACCGATCGTGTATGGGCCCCATCTGTCTTTTTTCCATTGGTGTTTAAAAATAGAACATGTTTTAAATTTATCCGATGGTTAAAAAACTGATAGCAAATTACTATCGTCTGTGGGGAACTCCATCGGATAAAAAACCCACGCATGCTCAGAATCAAGTCGACGCATGCTCAGAAGCATTGAACTTCATTTTTCTCGGCTCATCGGAGTGTTTTACGTCACTGCGTTCGGAACGGTTGGTTTTTTGACTGATGGTGTGTAGGCAAGACTGATGAAAGTCAGCTTCATCGGTTTTCCGATGGAAAAATCTATCGGTTAAAAAACCATAGGAAATCCGATCGTGTGTACAGGGCTTTAGAGGAACTGAATCTATTCCCTCTTGAGAAGAGGAGATTAAGGGGGGATATGATCAACAGGTACAAATATATAAGGGGTCCATATAGTGAACTTGGTGTTGAGTTATTCACTTTACGGTCATCACAGAGGACAAGGGGGCACTCTTTACATCTAGAGGAAAAGAGATTTCATCTCCAAATACGGAAAGGTTTCTTCACAGTAAGAGCTGTGCAAATGTGGAATAGACTCCCCCCAGAGGTGGTTCTGACCAGCTCAGTAGATTGCTTTAAGAAAAGTCTGGATACTTTCCTAAATGTACATAATATAACTGAGTACTGACATTTATAGGTAAAGTTGATCCGGGAAAAATCCGATTGCCTCTCGGGGGATCAGGAAGGAATTTTTTCCCCTGCTGTAGCAAATTGGATCATGCTCTGCTGGGGTTTTTCGCCTTCCTCTGGATCAACTGTGGGTATAGAATTGGGTATATGGGATTGCACGATACTTTTTTTTTTTTTTATGGTTGAACTAGATGGACTTGTGTCTTTTTTTCAAAATGACTAACTACCGTTATGTAACTAAGTTGTAGGAAAACATGAGAAATGACTAATTAGGGTTCTGATAAATGTGTGCCATTGACCTTTACACTTAGCAGCTTACAAATCAGCTTAATTGCATTGTTTTTCATCCTTCCACCTACAGGTCAACACATTTCAGGTTGTATTGATCACTGATGGGGAGTCCACATATGTTTTATATAACTATGCGGACATCGAGTGGACAACCGGAACATACAGTGGTGGTGATGCCATTAAGGGACTTGGAGGGATTCCAGCCCTGGTAAGTAAATGTAAATTGTTCAGTTTTGGATTAGGTTATCTAAGATTTGCTTATGCCTTACATGTTCCTTCATTATTTTACCTCAAATCACATCAACTAAATGGGAGAGCCCACCATATTTAGAATCCAATTCTAGTCAAAATGTTTTTCTTTGTTCTATCAAAAATGAAAAAAAAAAAATGAAAATTTAAGTCCTCAAGTTTTTATTGCCATTTGTGTTTGTAGTGGCGAGATTTCCTCTAAAGCCGGCCATAGATGGTTCGCATCTCGACCAGTTCAGGAGGACCGGCCAAGATTCGAACCATGTATGGGCAGACTGATTGCACCCAAGATTGATCAATTAACTTTAGTACAATCAGTCTGCCCATACATGGTTCAAATCTTGGCCAGTCCTCCTAAACCAGACGAGATTCGAACCATCTATGGCCGGCTTTAGAGGAAATCTCACCAGTACAAACACACATGACAATAAAAACTTGAGGATTTAAATCTTCTTTGTTCTATTCAAACTGAAAAAAGAAAACTAATTTTGACTAGAGTTACAACCAGCATGTTGGATTTTTATGTTTCAAATATGTTATTGAATTTTATAATTATCAACAAAATTCCATTAACAGAGCATATATAATAGTATAATATTCCATTAACAGAACATGTACAATAGTATAGTAGAAAAAGGCGTAATCATTCAGGAATGTACAGTAACTCTTCTAAATGTAAATGAAAATAGATAACCTAGCGGAATGTAGGATAAGATTATGTAACATGAAATGTCATAATCATAGCTTCATGGCAGCTATTTGATGACAAATAATTGAGAAATTAAGTTGATTTAAATAATATAATATTGATATGTCATCTATGAAGAGAATAGAATATAATGAACCTATAAAGAAATATAAAGTTAATGTGTTGTAGAATAGTTGGTGGAAAAAATTAGGCGAAACCAGGGCCAAGTTCCTTCTCTTGGCTTTATCTGGTGCGAAGGTCAAGGATTTTTAATGCGATTATTGCCAGCGGCTATAGCCGCTAGCAATAATCACTGTGTGTTCTCCCGGTGGCAGGGGCGGCTCCTTGACCCCCCCCCCAACTGGGAGAACACAATAGCTCCCGTGGTTGCAGGAAAAAAAACGCACTGTCCGTGGCCGGTTTTACATGCTATTTAGCATGCCTGAAAGTGTTCTATTGCTATATGTACCTTCCTGTCCTGGTGATGATCCTTCCCCCCATTTCTTTTATGGATGTCACAAGGACATGAAGTGAGGGAAAAATCTCTCCAATGGGGTCACAGACAGAAAATGAAACCTGTCAGATATTTATTTCTTCTCCACTCTGGCTAATATTAAAAAATAATGTTTAACTGGCATTAGGCTTTAACTGTATATCTATGTTATTTCAAGATAGTGAGAAGGTATAATCTTGATTGTATTCTCAATCCTTTACTATGTGAACATAATGGATTATTATTCTAAACCAGCCATTCTCAATTGGAACCCTAAAGGTCTTCCTGCTAAATGTTATTATTCTTCTTTCTACAAAGACTTAGATAAAAAGAAAGGAGCGCCCAGTGTCCAGAGAAACGTGACTTCTAAAATATGGTTTGTGGGTCTTAAATAAAAATTAGCAACATGTACATCAAGCCAACGCGTTTCAGGGGGAAATGGCGGGATGCCGGCTTTCTATGTATAAGCAATTTGCTGCTTATACATAGAAAGCTGGCATCCCGCCATTCGGAAACTTTGATCCAACATAACCACTCATGGGAATCATTCCCACCAAATAGTACGCAGCAACAGTCCTGAAGAAGGGGGGGTCTAGTCCCCCGAAATGTGTTGGCTTTATGTACATGTTGCTAATTTTAATTAAAGACCTATGAATCATATTTTAAAGGTCACATTTTTCTGGACACCGGGTGCCTCTTTTCTTTCTATCTAAGTCTACATGCTGAAACGACCTTAAGGTTGCACAATAAAGGCAGCAGCCTGATCCCCAAGAGGGCCCATCGCCACCATCTATCACTGGGCATGGGCACTATCCACTGGAAGACATTTCTTCCTTATGCTCACACAAATACCCACTCAGGACCAGTGACCTATCCAGTCAGTCCAGCACGGTCCCCAACACAAGCTCTTTCTACAAAGAGGAATACTAAAAATCCACAGTCTGCCGCAGTCAAATCTCATATAGACATCTTCAGCTGTAGCATTTAGCCTTTGGTTTACCACTCCTATAAGGTATGAAGACAGATCGCAACCTAATTTTTATAATGGATTAAAATGTCATTAAAAATATTAACTTCTTAAACTCAACAAGTCAATGAATAGTGGCAACAGTCCTGATTCTTTATTTACCATATATACTCGAGTATAAGCCGAGTTTTTCAGCACATTTTTTTTTTGTACTGAAAATGCCCCCCTCGGCTTATACACGAGTCTGTGTCCATCTTCACCTTTGTGTGCCTGATCCTGGCCAAACTTGACACACATGTAGCCCCACTCTTCTTCTATAAGTGTGAAAAATTTTTTGTCTAGGGAACCTACGGCCGGGGAGCACCGATTTTTCAAAGCCGGGCACCCCTTCCATAGACTCCCATGTTTAACGGTAATTTCTTCTGTGAATTTGGGGACCCGGTAATGGCTGGCCCTAGGTTCCCTGGACCCTAAACTTGGCACACACTTGGCACACATGTAGCCCCACTCTTCTTCTACAAGTGTGCAAAGATTGTTGTCCAGGGGACCTACGGCCGGGGAGCACCGATTTTTCAAACCCGGGCACCCCTTCCATAGACTCCCATGTTAAACGTCAAGTCTAGTCACACAGCGCAGGAGATCAGGTAGGGAGATTGGGCACAGTGAGGCACAGTGAGGCATGCACATGGACACAGTGAGGCATGCAGATGGACACCCTAGGCTTATACTCGAGTCAATATGTTTTCCCAGTTTTTAGTGGTAAAATTAGGTGCCTCGGCTTATATTCTGGTCGGCTTATACTCGAGTATATACGGTACTTGTATTCTTTCCCTGCTGAAGAAGAATATGTCTTAAGGTCAGTGAAGGCCCCCACAGTGGCTGACCCATTTCCAACCTGAGCTCTTTGCTGATAGCAAAATCTCATTAACCTTGCATAGATAATAAAACTATAAGGGGCCAGTCAGTCCATATGCTGTCAAAGTGAAAGTTGACAGGAGAAAAAAAACTAAGTAACAGGTAGGTGACACGAATGTCACCTAGCGGTTGATTTACTAAAATTGAAGAGTGCAAAATGTGGTTGCAATTGTGCTTAGAAACCAATCAGCTTCCAGGCTTTTTTGTCAAAGCTAAATTGAACAAGCTGAACTTAGAAGCTGATTGGCTCCCATGCACAGCTGCACCAGATTTTTCACTCTTCAGTTTTAGTAATTCCACCCCCTAACGTCTAATGTCACAAAATTTTAGTAATTGTAATTTTATGCCACACAGGCTGGATTGAACAATGTAAACGGCAGTGATTTTTATACCATTCCTGGTTCACATACTTCAGATATTATCAATATAACATCCACAAGCAATGTAAATCTGCCGGGACGGTGGGCTTTTAAAGTGGATAATCAAATCAAAGTGTTGGAAAATATTTCAGGTCAGTGGAAGAATTAGGTTTATTCTAAAATCACTTTTTTTTTTTTTTTACAACAAACAGAAACAAGATCTTTCACAGAGTTATATACTGTTTATACCCAATAACAATTAGCATACACACTATATTGTGAAAAGTATTGGGACACCTGCCTTTACACGCACATGAACTTTAATGGCATCCCAGTCTTAGTCCGTAGGGTTCAATATTGAGTTGGCCCACCCTTTACAGCTATAACAGCTTCAACTCTTCTGGGAAGACTGTCCACAAGGTTTAGGAGTGTGTCTATGGGAATGTTAGACCATTCTTCCAGAAGCCCATTTGTGAGATCAGGCACTAATGTGGACCAGAAGGCCTGGCGCGTAGTCTCCACTCTAATTCATCCCAAAGGTTTTCGATCGGGTTGAGGTCAGGGCTCTGTGCAGGCCAGTCAAGTTCCTCCATCCCAAACTCACTCATCCATGTCTTTATTGACCTTGCTTTGTGCACTGGTCCAAATCATCCAATGGAAAGAAAAAACTGTTGGCTGGTATTAGGCTTTAATTGTTTTTCCTCTAGTCCAGGGGTCTCCAAACAATCAGCCAATATGCTGTCCTTCAGACTTTAGGGGGGCCGGACTAGGGCCAGTTGGAATAAATGCTCCATCATTGGCGTCAGCGGGTTGAATAGTGCCCCATCATTGGTGTCCAAAGTGCCAGATAAGGACAAGCAAAGAGCTGCATCTGTCCCCTGGGCAGCAGTTTGGAGACCGCTGCTCCAGTCCATCTAAGTCTACTCTGCCCACAGGGTTAACATGCTGCTTTGAAAGTTAACTATGCAACAAACAGTATTGTCAATTTGTTACAGGACGTGGAAAAGTAATGGATCTACTGACAGAATCAATAAATAATAAAACTACTGTATGTTATGGGGGGGGGGGGACTCAGACAAGTAATAAGCCTCTTTATCTGTTATAACCAAATCCATCTACCGTATTTTCCGTCGTATAAGACAACCTTTTGTACTTAAAAATATCCCCTAAAAGTTGGGGGTCGTCTTATACGCTGGTACCTGTATGCAGTCAGTCAGTCATACTGCGGCCGTCCATTGTTCAAAAGCCGCGCCTCCTCCTCGTCCTGTTCCGTGATAGGCGGAACACTCCGCCTATCACGGAGATCCTCTCATCCTCGGCCTCGGAAGAGAGGACCTCCGCCATAGGCGGAACACCAAACACAGGCTCTGCTGGGAAACTGAGTGTTTCGCCTATCACGGAACAGGACGAGGAGGAGGCATGGCTTTTGAACAATGGACGCCCGAAGTCTGACTCTGCATACAGGGATGGAGATCTGGAGATCGGCACAGTGAGGTAAGCAATGAGCACAGTGAGGTAGGCAATGAGCACAGTGAGGTAGGCAATGAGCACCGTGAGGTATGCAATGGGCACAGTGAGGTATGCAATGGGCACCGTGAGGTATGCAATGGGCACAGTGAGTTATGCAATGGGCACAGTGAGGTATGCAATGGGCACAGTGAGGTATGCAATGGGCACAGCGAGGCATGTAATGGGCACAGCAAGATATGCAATGAGCACAGCGAGGCATGCAATGGGCACAGTGAGGCATGCAATGGGCACAGTGAGGTATGCAATGGGCACAGTGAGGTGTGTCGGAAGGGGGGTCGTCTTATACGGTGAGTATATCCCAAAACCAACCTTTTAGCTGGAAAATTGGGGGATCGTCTTATATGTCCAGTCGCCTTATACGCCAGCAAATATGGTACATATACTACACATAAACAGAGTTGATTAGTAAATGACAATATTTAACTGTATTTTTGTATATTTTTTTTAGTGTCTTCAACAACAAGTGCAACATCTACACATCCCCCAACTACAACAAGTACAGAAATGGTTCCATCAGGGTTTTCACCAAACGGCACCACCAGCTCTTCTACAGTCTATAACTTTACTTCTGATCACCCTTTCACTTCTTCCCCTCTAGCAAGCACTCCTCCAGATCATACTGCACATGTCTACAGCACTCCTCTTAATACTTCTCTTTCAGTAATGACAGCACTGCACACCACGTCTTCATCTCATTTAAATAGTAGTCCAGTAGAAACCTCTTCTCCAAACATTGCCAGTAATGTTTCAGTAGACAAAACCTCTTCAGAAATTCCCATTGCTACGGCAATAGAAACTTCCTCTTCTGACCCTCCCAACACAGCTCCAGGAGAAAACTCTCCTTCAGACATTCAAACAATTCCTAAAGGCACATCCTCCTCAGTTAGCTTCACTACTGTCCCAATAGTTACTCCATCCCCTGAAATCATCAGTACACTCCCATCAGACACGTCCTCTTCAGATATTTCAAGCACCGTTTCCATTTATGACTCCGTTTCTGACATTCCTACTGCTATATCAATTGACAAATCCTCTCCAAACATTTTCACCAGCATGCCAGACACTACTTCTACAAATCTTCTCCAAACCATTTCAATAGAAACTACCCCTTTACACTTTCCCAGCTCAATTCCCTCATCTCCAAGCAACCTGGAATATTCTTCATCCCCAGAGATCCCTGTTACTGTTCCTGTAGATACCACTTCTTCATATTTGCCAAGTATTACCGGTATTTCATTAGACAGTGCTTCTTCAGGTATTTCCAGTACTGCTTCAGTAGAAACTGGCCCTTCAGACTTTCCTAGCACATTTCCAATAGACACAACTTCTTCAGAAACCTTCACCACTGTCCCAAAAGATACCTCATCTTCAGAGATTCCCATTGCTATTTCAATAGACACCTCCCCTTCATATTTACACAGTACTGTTCTAGTAGATACTTCATCTTCAGATAACCCTAGTACTGTTCCAGTTGACACCTCCTCTTCATACTCTCCTATTATGGTTCCAGTAGACACCTCCTCTGCAATAGACACTACTTCGTCAATAGTTTCCAGTACTGTTTCAATAAAATATGCTACCTCAGAATTTCCTAACACAGTTCCAATAGACAAATCTTCTTCAGAGCTCCCCATTACTTTTCCAGAAGACATTTCTTCATCATACTTTTCCAGAACTATTCCAGTAGACACTACTTCTTCAGATCTTCCCCACACTGTTTCAGTGGACACCACCCCTTCATACTTTCCCAACACAGTTCCAATAGACACATCATCTCTAGGCATCTTTACCACTATCCCAAAAGATACATTGTCCTCACAGATCCCCAATACTGTTCCTCTGGACACCCCCTCTTCATATTTTCCAAGTACTATTCCATTAGACACTACTTCTTCCGGCACTCACAGTACTGTTTCAGTAGAAACTGGCCCTTCAGACTTTTCTAGAACATTTCCAATAGCCATAACTTCCTCAGGAATTGTCACCACTGTCCCGATAGATACCTCATTTTCCGAGATTCCCATTACTGTTCCAATAGACACCTCCTCTTCATATTTTCACAGAACTGTTCCAGTAGACACCTCATTGCCAGATATTCCTAGTAGTGTTCTTCTAGACACCTCCTCTTCATATTCAGTAGAACCCACTATTTCAGACTTTCCCAGCAAAGTTCCAGTAGACACCTCATTTACAGATAACCCTAGTACTGTTGCAGTAGACACCTCCTCTTCATATTCTACCATTACGGTTCCAGTAGACACCTCCTCTTCAACAGACACTACTTCATCAATAGCCCCCAGTACTGTTTCAGTAGCAACTGCCCCTTCAGACTTCCCTAGCACATTTCCAATAGACACAACTTCCTCTGGAATTTTTACCACTGTCCCAGTAGATACCTCATCTTCAGAGATTCCCATTACTGTTCCAATAGACACATCCTCTTCATATTTTCACAGAACTGTTCCAGTAGATACCTCATCGCCAGATATTCCTAGTACTGTTCTTCTAGACACCTCCTCTTCATATTCAGTAGAACCCACTGTTTCAGAATTTCCCAGCAAAGTTCCAGTAGATATGCCTTCTCCAGGCATCTTCACCCTAGTCCCAATAGATACTTCATCTTCAGATTTTCCCAGTACTGTTACTGCAGACACCTCTTCTACTTTTATTTCAGTCACTGTTCCTGTAGACATTTACTCTTCTGATATCTCCACAACAGGTCCATTGAATGCCCTTTCTTCAGGGGAACCCAGAACTGGTGAAGTGCACACTTCCTCAACAGATGCCAGTGCTACTGTTCCAGAAGGCAGTTCTATTTTTGAGCTCTCCAGTTTCTCTCCAGTAGATACCTCCTCCTTAGAAATCCAGAGTATTGCTCCAGCAGAAATATCTATTTCAGATATTACCAGCACTACTCCTGTGGACACCACCACTTTAGATATCCTGAGTACTATAAAAACAAACCCTAAAGTTTCCTACACCACCTATGCACCTTACTTTTCTTCTCTTATTACTACTACTATTGCTACAGGATCTAGCCATTCCATATCTACCAATACCATGTCAACAGCACCTGCAATCACCAAGCCGGATATACTTAATGTTGGAAATGGTATGTAACAGATTCTTTTAATGTATATTTTACCTACCAAATGCCTAACTATCAGTCAAGAATAAGAACAGAAAAATTAAGAGTTACAGTACAATAACAGAAAACCTTCAGTCCAGAGCTGTCCTCTGCATTACTTCTTTTCTGCCACAAGATGTCTTCAGTCTTCTGTGTTAAAAGAGATGTAACATAGTAACATAGTTGGTAAGGTTGAATAAAGACAACAGTCCATCCAGTTCAACCTCTGTAGGTGTGTGTGTATAAAAATCATTTACCATATCCCCCTTAATTGTTTACGTTAAGATGCACGTCCAAGAGTCTTTTAAAACTATCCTTACTTCCTGCCAACACCACGGATTGTGGAAGAGAGTTCCATATCCTTACCGCCCTGACAGTGAAAAAAAACACTACGCAGCTTAATGTTAAACCGCTTCTTTTCCAATCTCATCGTGTGGCCCTGTGTCCTCTTACACTCCCTGGGACTGAAAAGTTTCATACTTACGCTGGGATCACCGTTGAGATATTTGTACATCACAATCATATCCCTCTCAGGCATCTCTTCTCCAGGGAGGACAAATTTAGCACTTGTAGTCGTTCCTCATGAGTGAGGTCCTCCAGTCCCCATATTAATTTAGATTCCCTTCTCTGGACTTTTTGCTGCTCCAGCACATCCCTTCTGAGGATTGGTGACCAGAACTGGACAGAATAAACCAGATGCCGCCGAACCAATGTTTTTTTTTAAACTGGCAGAATAATCGTTTTATCTCTGGAGTAAATTCCCTTTTTATTGCATGCTAATATTCTGCTGGCTTTGGAAGCTGCAGCTCGACCCTGCATGCTATTGCTCAGACTGTCTTCTACTAAGACCACTAGATCATTCTCCATCCTGGAAGCCCCTAGAGTTTCTCCCCCTAAAAAGTAACTTGCTTTTATTTTTTTACCCCTCAAGTGCATTACCTTACATTTACCAATATTAAACTTAATTTGCCATGTAGTAGCCCACTCCATTAATTTATTTAGATCCACTTGTAAAGTTTCTATATCCTGCTGTGTTGTTATTGCCCTGCATATTTTTTGTGTCGTTTATATCATTTATGAATGAATTAAACAGAATTGGTCCCAGGACAGAGCCTTGGGGCACCCCACTAACCACTCTAGACCATTCTAAGTACACGTTATTTATCACCACCCTTTGGACACGCCCCCCATAGCCAGTTTTCTATCCAGGTACATACCCTATGGTCCATTGTAATAGATTGCCTCTGGCCCAAAACCAGAATGTATGTCCTGTTCTGCCTATGATCTTAATTCAATGTGATGTGAGAGCATGCATGCTTAAAGGATTACACACTGAGAAAGACTTGTCAGTATGGATTCTCCCTCATCTCTGAGGTTTATTCAAGGTCTCAGTTCCTTATATAAACTAAGTGACATAAGCAATCGTCATCACAAATGTGTGCATATCATTGGTTCATTCCATATATGGTCCTTCTCTTGTGATGTCTGTTTCTTCCACATGTCAAAGCATTCCAGGACATGGGGCCATTTTAGCTTAGATGATGGGAGGAGTGAATTGAAGGAGTGGACATCTGTTCTTCGTTTATCTGTTTGTCATTTTATGTAAGGGAAAATACTACTGTCTGATTATAAGACTACCAAAACACACACACATGAAAATACTCTTGGTTATATTCTTAGCTAGCATACATAAACTTTCTGGTTCCCAATATGAGCATCAATAAGCTTCTTATTCTTGAATATATCTTAGTGTGTGTGTGTTCCTCAAAACTGGCCCCCACCCTTTTTCCAAATGTGTGTGTGCGTGTCAGCTCATTTCTCCCTAAAAGCCAAAATAGCACTAGCTCCTTAAACACTAGAATTCCTAAGGATGGGGCTGTGAAGCATGTGAGCAGCTGAAACAAACACTAAATCTTAGAACCAAATACCAAAACATAAAGAAGGAAAGAAATAATAAAAATAATAAAGAATAAAAGAAAATACCAATATTTGAGTGGATAAAAGAGAGAGACAACATGGACACAAAATAATCATTTTATCAACTCCATCACACCATGCCTACAGACCTCAGCTTGTAGATTAAGCATTTGTCTGGGACTGTATCAAATTCTTTCACAAAATTAAGATACACCACATCCACCAGCCTACCTTTGTCCAGATGGCAGCTCACTTCCTCGTAGAATGTTAATAGGTTGGTTTGGAAAGCGCAACCTTTTGTAAACCCGTGCTGATTACTGCTAATTATACTGTTTTCATCAGCAAAAACTTGGATATGGTCCCTTATCATCCCCTCAAATAGTTTGCAAACTACCGATGTTAGACTGACATGGGTTGTATTTGTTGTATGTTTTTTTTTTTTTTTAAATAATCATACTTACCTCGGTTCGATGCTGCATCTGTCCCCCAGTGCCTCTAACACTGAGAACCGAGCGATAAAACACTGCTGATCGCTCGGTTATTACAGCTCAGTGAGTAGAGACCTGCTGATTGTCAGTTACAGCTCTCTACTCTGCTTCCCCTCGCTCACTGGAGCGCTAGGATGTGGAGGGGGCGGGCCAGTGAGCGGCCAGCTCAGGCTCTCAGCAGATTGCTCAGACGCTGAGCGGGGTGCTGTTCCAGGCATGCGGGCGGATCCCGACTCCATTTTCGCGATCTTGCCTGAGCCTGGACCGGCTCTGTGATGTCAGCTGGCAGCGGGCTTCAGCCCACTATCTACTGAAAACGAGTCACAGGACTGCAGAACGAACTGCACTCCTCTGATCCATGGGAGAAGTACAGCCAAACGAGCTTTGGCTGTACTTCTCCTTTAAATGACATCTAGCATCCTTAAACACACTTCTACTGAGCCCCAGCTGTTTTAGACCTATGCCCAGCCTGTGATTGGGTAGTGAAGCAAAAGCAGCACAGTAAAAAGTACATCAATCTGTCCATCTGCTACAATTTATCTCCTCCTATCCGCATGTTCCTTTCCAGTTAATGAACTGAGTCAGCCCACCCGCCTCTTAATACTCTAGGGAACTGGAGCAGTGAGATCTCCTTACTGCTAAATGTGGTTCAACACATTTAAGCATCTCTCCTCCTGTAACAGGAGGGATTTTCCTTTTTTTCATGCTTCCTATTTTATTTGTATTACAAAAAATGTAATGAATCCAAAGACAAAAAATCTCCATGCAATTGATATGTTGCAAACATAAGAAAAACATAGGATGCTAATTAAAAAATGTTATGGGGTTCAAATGTGCCTAAGACCGAAAATAATAATTATTAATTAAAATAACAATTACTTTTTTGTTTCTTAAATGCATAATTTGCAGGTTATCAGCTTACCATACTTTGTATATGGTAGCTGCATCAGTTTAATTTGTTTAGCCTTTTTTTTTATATTCCCCTGCTAGTAACACACTTTTTGTTCTACTGTGACAACACTTGCTCACTATACTGTATCTATGGAGCAGTACCATTGACATTCTAAAACTGGAAGACCACTAGGACAGGAAAACTTTCCCCACTCCTCATCTCCATAACACATAAGGAGATGTTTTGTAGTCCACAAAGGCAAACTTGGCAGTTATACAAGGGTTTTTGTAAAAAGAGTTACCGTATATACTTGTGTATAAACCGAGCCGAATATAAGCAGAGGCACCTAATTTTACCACAAAAAAATGGGAAACGTATTGACTCGAGTATAAGCCTAGGGTGTCCATCTGCATGCCTCACTGTGCCTCACTGTGTCCATGTGCATGCCTCACTGTGCCTCACTGTGTCCATGCGTCACTGTGCCTCACTGTGCCCATGCCTCACTGTCACTGTGCCCATGCCTCACTGTGTCCATGCCTCACTGTGCCCAATCTCCCTACCTGATCTCCTGCGCTGTGTGACTAGACTGACATTTAACATGGGAGTCTATGGAAGGGGTGCCCGGCTTTGAAAAATCTAGGTCCCCTGGACAACAAACTTTGCACACTTGTAGATGGAGAGTGGGGCTACATGTGTGCCATGTTTGGGATCCAGGGGACCTAGGACCGGCTGGTACCGGGTCCCCAAAATCACCGGAGAAATTACCGTTTAACATGGGAGTCTATGGAAGGGGTGCCCGGCTTTGAAAATCTGAGCTCCTCGGCCGTAGGTCCCCCGGACAACAAACTTTGCACACTTGTAGAGGAAGAGTGGGGCTACATGTGTTTGGGGTCGAGGGGACCTACGGCTGGCCGGGATCAGGCGCACAAAGGTGAAGATGGACACAGAATTGAGTATAAGCCGAGGGGGGCATTTTCAGCACAAAAAAATGTGCTAAAAAACTTGGCTTATACTTCAGTATATACGGTAAGTGCTTTCATACTTTAGAAGAAGGAGAAAGGACGTTATTGGTTGCCACCTTTTAACCCCAGATAAAGGAAATAAGTACTCAAAGTGTCAAAAATACAAAAGTTTATTAACAACAATGGTCAGCTAAAATTTCCGACAGATTGTATCTAAATGTAAAATGTTTAAAATATAAATAAAATAATGTTTAATTTTTAAGGCCTCCCACTTCCTTCAGGTGCAGGGGGTGGCGATGGGGACACCCTGTGCCCCATCTTACACCAACCTATACTTTGGGGGGTGGGAGTGCCTTCTTTTTCTTGATCTGGAGTTGTCAATGGACCTGTGCCTGTGGCACAGGTACATAGACGACATGTTCATGACTTGGGATGGTACTAAGGCGGATCTAAAAGCTTTAATGGACCGTTTGGGTCACAATATATATATATATATATATATATATATATATATATACACACAATCTTAAGCCTTTCGGAAATTTTTAGCTGACCATTGCTGTTAATAAACGTTTATATTTTTTTCCCTTTTCGAGTACTCATTTCCTTTATCTGTGGTTAAAGGTGGCAACCAATGAAGTCCTATCAATTCTTTCTTTTTTTTTTCTAATATGTACTCTTGGGTGTGGTGCCACTTCAAACAAGGTGTGTCTCATCTTTTGCTTTGCTTTCATACTTTAATGTCCCTGCCTTTTTTTTACAGATTTGCTGTATCCTTATGGCCCCAAATATGATGTTGCTAGCCCAAAATCAAATGATGGAGCAACTGGTAAAATTCCACTGTCGGTAAATGTTACCATTTTTGGTGACGTTTATACAACCCTATTTGTGAGTATGACATTTTTATTGCAAAAAAAGTACATTGATTATTATTATCATTATGATGATGATAATATTATTAATATTATTATTATGATATAAAGCCTAATTGACAAAATTATTTTTTAGCTTACATTATTGTTTGGTGCTTATTTCTTTCTGTGAACCCATTGGGGAAATATTCCTTTACATCCTTTCCCATTGACACCAGGACCACGGATTAGGGTCGAAAAGTAGTGGTGTGATACTACAGCCGACATTAAAAATTCAACTGATAAGATAAAGTGTAGTCCCAGACAGATGCTGCACATACCGTCAAACACCACAGGAATGGAAGTAAAAGTCTCCGTTCCACAAGCTCAATACAACTTGCAGTTAAATCCATAGAGGCTTTATTAATAATCTAACAAGACACAAGGAGAATCCATTACACAGCAAGGTTGACGCGTTTCAGCCGTCCTCTGGGCCTTAGTCGTAACAAAGAGGGGTTGGGGGTTGCCACCGGGACTGAAAGTCACAGACAGCAATAATACAGTTACAGAAGTTCAAATCTTTCCTCGCTCTACTAAAAAATATGATTTTATTTTTGTTAGTGCCCCCATTTAGAGAGTGAATCTTCCTAATGGGAACCAACATATGTGTGTGAGCTGCTGTTTAGGAAAGAAGTCCTGTGCTCACCGCTGTGAGTGCTGGCTGGGAAGGGAGCTCATCTATGCTCCAGGCAATGGTAGAGAGTGATGGGTATCCCGGGAGCCACACATCAAGTCAAAGTCTGCTGTGTGATAGTAAATGGCAGTCTCAGCCTGGACTCCCACCAGGCCACGCCCCAACGCATTTCACTCTGCCCACCATGAGTAAGCTCCGGTGGGCGGAGTGAAATGTGTTGAGGGTGTGGCCCGGCAGGGGTCCAGGCTGAGACGGTCATTTACTATCATATTTTTATGTTAGTAAAGTTTTTACTGATTACTACACTTAGCAGGCGCTGGTTTTATCTTCATTGATGTGAGCAATCTACATGGATTCTACAACACAGTCACCATGAGGACTATTTTAATCACAATGGACACAGTGCCGATTTTTTTCAATTTTTTTTACCGATTCTAAATTAATATATTTTATTTTATCAGGTGAACAACAATGGATTGATAACATTCCATATGGCAGTGTCGGAGTGGGTACCCCAGCCATTTATTTCAATTTCTTACCTAGCAGTGTTCTGGGCAAATATAGATAATGAAATATCAGGTGATGTCTACTATCGTCAGATTACTGATCCTAATCTTCTGTCCCGGGCCACCTCTGATGTCAGAACTTACTTCCATGATCTGGACTTCACCGCACATTTGGTTTTTGTAGCTACATGGCACCGGGTTGCATATTATGCATCAAATACTAACAAGGTATGAATTCTTCAACTTATATACCAATATTTCTCAACCCTTTACTACAAGAATCACAAAAATAATATTAAAGTCTCAGCGAGCCCCTGACAAAATTATTTCATCAGGGGTCATTGGGAAAACGCCCCATACATTGATGGCCAGACAGACCACAGACAGTAGTGGTCAGAACTCCCGCCTTACAAATAGCTAAATAGATCAATGGCATCATGTCGCTGTGGCATTAGACTCAGAACTCTGGGGGCACCATCAGCCACAGCTCAAGGAACCACTAGCAACTTCTGGATGAACTGAAGGGTTCCATAGAACGTAGTTGATAATGGCTGTTATATACAGATAAAGTTACATTTTAAATCAAATATTTTTATTTTATTTAAACCACAGAATTCATTGCATGAATGTGCTTACACCCAACTCTAGCCATTTTTATAGCTTTGAATAAATTAGGGAATAACTAGTCTTCTCATATGGGCCAGCCAAAGGATTTACAATGTCAGCGCCAATTGATCAATACACGTTTCGCTCTTAGCTTCCTCAGGAGATGCTATTGGTTAGATCCCCTGAGGAAGTGCGTAGTGATCCATTAGCGCTGGCGTTGTAAATCCTTTGGCTGGCCCATACGAGAAGACTACTGTCATTACAACATATTTTGACTATTCTCAGGCCATTTACTTTACTTTACTTCTATTTTCTTCATCTTTTTCCCTTACCTTCCTGTCCTGACATATGTTGTAAGATTTGGACTCCCTGGGTGTCACAGCACAGGAAGTGTAGCAAAATCTCTCCAATAGGGACACAGTCAGCAAAGAAAACCCGAAGGAGGTTCTAACCCACCTTCATTCTTCTAAAAATGGGTGTTATTATTGCTGTTTGTTTCTTCAGTTGAACTATTCTCCATCGCTTCCTGTTTTGTAACAGGAAATAAAAAAATGCCACACTCATTCTAAGCTTAGGTTGGAGTTAGAATTTGTATAGAAAATCCATCAATTAATGTTGTAAAATTCTTGTTATGTACATGCTGTCTGAATGTATGTACATAGAGCAGCCGTATTTGCTCATCCATATTTGGTTCAATGTTTTAAAGCAGAGGTCTTAAACTGGCTGCACTCCAGCTGTTGCGGAACTCCCATCATGCCTCTGCCTATGGGAGTCATGCTTGTAACTGTCAGCCCTGCAATGGGAATATTAGTTCTGCAACAGTTGTAGGGCCACCAATTTGAGACCCCTGTTTTAAAGCGTATCTAAACTCAAGAATAAAAATTTCATTTATTGCAGCCTACCAGTTCCTAGATGTGGTTGCTGCATTATTATTATTATTATTATTATTATTATTATTTATTTATTTATTTTTAGATTGTTTGTCCTTTATTTTTATCTGGTGATCCTGCCAATGCCATACTTCCTGGCCTGTGGTGACAGCGCTCACTTAGGCCCCTTTCACACTGGGGCGAGCATATGCGGTGACGGTATAGCGGTGCGATTTTCAGCGCCCTATACCGTTGTGTTTACCGCGATATTCGGCCGCTAGCGGTGCGGTTTTAACCCCCGCTAGCGGTCGAAAAAGGTTTAATACCGCCCGCAAACCGCGGCTACAGCCGCGATTTGCGGGCGGTATTACCGCGGTGTCCCATTGATTTCAATGGGAAGGAGTGGTAAAGGAGCGGTATACACACCGCTCCAAAGATGCGGCTTGCAGGAGATTTTTTTGTCTCCTGCCAGTGCACCGCCTCAGTGTGAAAGCCCTCAGGGCTTTCACATTGAGAATGCTGGGGCAGGAGTATTTCAGGCGTTATTTATGCGCTATTTTTAGCGCAAAAACGCCTGAAATACGCCTCAGTGTGAAAGGGGCCTTACTGTATTGTTTCTATAAAATAGTGGACTTCTCAATCCTGATTTGGAGTACACAGCCCTTCCCTTATGTTATAGTGATAGGAACAGGGGGTGGTGCACTGTAGTCGAATGGGGAAGGATTTGGCAGGGCTGATAACAATGTTTGGCTTTTCTGTGCAGCAGGAGCTGAGTGCACACAAAGTTAGGAGCTCATTGGATTTTTGGCAGGATCAACTGATATTTTTCCTGTACTTGCAGCCTTTTTAAACAGAAACAAAACATTGAAAAATTGCATTAGAGAGATGTACAGCTTGCTATGGGGGCACTCGGCAGGGGGGAGGAGCCAGAAGCACTGGCGGGGGAACCCAGAAGATGGAGGATCAGGGCTGTTCTGTGCAAAACTAGTGCACAGAGCAGATAAGTATAATCGTTTTTTTATTTAAAAAAACGCTTTTAGAAACACTTTAATAATAATCAGAAGAAGAAGAAAAAGAAGTATTATTATTTTTATTTTATTTTTATTTTGCCCTAACATACACTTTAGCTTCCAACCATAACCGATATAGAACTGAACCCTTTATTCCGTGAATTGTAGGTAAACCCAACCATCTTAATTGATCTCTATTTTCAGGTGAACACATTTCAGGAAGTTCTCATCTCAGATGGAAACTCTACCTTCCTCCTTTACAATTATTATGACATGCAATGGCCAACCCTTAGCACCAATCCCGCGATTTCTGAAGACCCTGTAGCATTGGTCAGTTTTACTTCCAGTTGAGACCTCCCATACCTCGTCAGTTGATAACCACTAATCTCTACTTTGTTTATTACACATATTACAGGCTGGATTTAACAATGATAAAAACACCAGTTACTACACAATCCCAGGATCAATAACCTACGCTATTGTCAATATATCATCCACAAGCAATGTCAATTTTCCTGGACGTTGGGCTTTTCGAGTGGACAAGGTTCTTCCTGAATTTCCTCGTGAGTAAATTGCCATTTCATTTCAGATTTCTTAAATTACATAAAAAAAAGATTTTATAATAATGCAAACCTAACTTTTTTTTTTCAATGTTCTTTCACTGTTGTTCTGCCATGCTGTTCGTTGAAAAAATGTATGATTGATTTATGCATATGGCTGGCAATAGCTAAAACAAGAATGCTTCAAAGTCTTTTGATTTCAATTTAAGCTGTCTTTTGGCTGGTGTTTTATAGTTTTATTTTATTGTTTTCGCATTGTATATTTATAATTTGTTTTATCAATGTATTTATTTACTGATATTGTGAACAGACATTAGCTGACCACTGATATTGTGAACAAACCGTAGCGGACTGTCCTATAAATGTATAACCTATGAAAGGTCAGTAAAGAGTCAGTTAACTCTGAGTCTACAAAAACACAATACTCATCATAACAACTTCATTAGACACGCAAAATTTAAGAATTGTTTAAGAAATTGCTGTATAACGCCCTTTTGTAATGCTTTTAGTGATGGGCCTATGACCATTATTTCCCTCTCCAAGGGCTGAGGGTGGAGATTGGTAATGATAATCCTGCTAGGAGCCACTGTCAAGCAAGCACTGCAGGGCTTGGCAGGGTGCGCCATGTCAGCTCGTGACATACACATTACACATTTAAGAAAAAGCAAACACGCTCAGTTATAACTGCGTTTCTAAAACATACACTATGACCAGTGTCTAAAAATGTGTACAGAAGAACCTCTGGAGACAGCAGCTTTGTGCAAAGAAAACACATTGAGAAACACGTTTAGAAAGGACTAAAGCTGGCTTATACTTGTAGCATATCATTAGAAAAATGTGGATTTCAAAATGTTGTTTTGATTATTTAAGTGTTAAAAGGGACAATTGGACAACCAGTTTCAACCTTCAAACTAAAAAAATCAAGGGACAAGGATGGAAAATTTTTGTAGCATCTAATAGGAACAAACACATTTCTAATTTAATAGAAAATAAAATTTCCTCCCGGCAGAGAAAATTCATAACTAGTCTTATGTGCATGCACTTGTCAAAGTTGTTAAGGAAGTAGAACATACGTTCAATGAATATCGGGACATTGACATGGCATTCCAAAGAAAAGTAATTTAAAACCGGTCAAGTCCATGAAGGCACCGTCAAATTGTCAGACCACTAATTTTTATACTTTATTGTCCGAACATTGGAATGAAATTCTACACGTGTAAGGGCACCATAAGGGCAAAAGAGTCAAAGTAGCATAATGTGGATTAGACATGTGCATACTGAAATATTTTGTCTCGGAATTTCGGTTTCGTACAAAAAATACATTTATTTAGTTACTCCCGAAATTACTTTTTATATATTTTGTTTCGTTAAAAAAATGCATTAGTCCGAAAATCCGAATTAAGGTTGAATCTGTCAATTGAAGGCTTATGGTATCTGTCGAATGTTCTAAGAAGATTTGACGAAGCAGCTAAACTGTACGGCGACGCAATCGTACATTTCCGGACGAATGCTCCGCCCACAAGCTATAGTAGAATTCTAATGTTGTATGACTAGTAATAATTATATTTATAAATTATTATTACTAGTCAACCAACATTAGAATTCTTCTATAACCTATGGGCGGAGCATTTGACCGTAAATGTCCACTCACGTCAAATATTTTCTCTCTATGTAGAATAATATCGGACTAATAGAGTTAGGTTAGGCACATTTAATCGCAGGTTCGATAGACACAAATCGCTATTGTCACCGTCATGTTGAATCTTCTATCCATATCGAACTGTTGCCGCAATGAAACAAAAAAAAAAAAAGCATTTTTTATGTCAGATCTTTCTGATTTCTAATTCTGCGCGTTCTTTTAGCGTTTGGTAAAACGAATGCGAAAATCCCAGAAATTCGGACGAAAATGCATTCGGACAAAAACAAATGCACATGTCTAATGTGGATCTTTTATAGCAAGCATTATGTGACACAAGGTATAGCATGTAAATATTCACACACAGGATTTCAAAAACATGTCTTATTTGCTAGTCTGCATTTACTTGTGTGGTTGCCCTTGAGCAAAATGGAACATTATGAGATATTTTTCATTCGAAGAGTGCTAAGGATGTGGTCTGTCAATCACACATTGCACTGTATTCCAAAAATAAAGGAAAATTGGTAAAATTAGCTAAATGAGCAATTTGTAAGAAATATGAATTACAGATGTTTAACTTTCTGGTCCCTTCTACATATGGATCTAGAGGGCCTCATCTAAATAGACACAGGTTTGTCCAAAAAAGTAAAGTGTGTGTGTGTATGTGATGGGTAGTCAGAGTGTCAAAACACATTAAAGTGTGCACATTAGCCTTAGTCTTTTTGGGTGCTGTGGCCTAATTGTTACTGGTCTTTGGAGTCTACATGAAAAAGTTGGAAAGTGAGAACAGTGTCTTATTGCTTTTAATCATTAGAAAATGAACACCTACGTGGTATTTGCTTAAAGTCAACCTGTGTTTTGTCCATGAAGAGCAAAGAAAGAGGTTCAATTTAAACGGTGGACCCATATGTACTTGGCTGCCTTTTTCTTCCCCACCTCTCTGTTAAGCCTCTGGGAGCAAAGAAAAATACTTGGCACTGCTCCCATTTAGGAAAACTGGTGCTTAGTGATTGGACAACTCAGAAATCCATTATGGTCATATGGAGCAGGCAGAGAGAGTCCTCAGAACCAAGTAAGCTCCAGGCCACGATTCGGGAACTTACATAGGGCTCCCTCTCTTCACACCCAAGTAAGTAGCTGGTGGGACTGTCATTGAGTTGAATTTGTTGCATTTACCTGCATGGCAAAGCAACATAAGAACTTCAACAAAAGAAAACTTGTTTTTAGTGTGGGTTCAGTGAGGCATGGATAGATTTCCTAATCAATTTTCCCTCCACCCCCCCACTATATGGTCTTTGAACATGGGTTAAGTAATGTGGGGATGGGGGTATTTACCAACACACCATAGTCAGCTGTGACAACTGGAGTTCTGCTTTCAATATGCTTAAATATGTCTGTTCCATTAACTTTCCAAATTTCATTTTTCTAGCGGTGAAGACCTTAACAATAGTAGGTAATTAAAAAATGAAAAAAATATATTTTAAAATGTTTGAAAATATATTTACATAAATTACTTTATTTAAATAAGGATAATTTTGACCAACTCTTTAAGCTGCTCAGTATAATTGTTTTGTTTGAATTTTGAATGGCTACATTCTATATCATATGACAATTTAATAGGTAAGTATATAAAAGCAGTGCACGTATACCATTTTGTTGACTTTATACTTTGTTTGTTTTTTATGTTTTTTGATTCTTCTTTAACCTTGTCTCTCCATCTCTCTGTTTGTCTGACATAACATTGTCCCGTTCACATAATAAGACCAGGTTTCACTACCGGGAACAAGCAGCAAAATTGTTTTCGATTTCTGATATGATATATATATATATTTTTCTTTCTATCGTAAGTAATCAGTGTTTATCTACCGCTTCAATGCTTATTAATAAAGCTTGTTTTAAAGTGTTTTCCTAAAGAAGATCTGTTTGATTTTTACTAATCTAAAGTGTGAACGGCACCCAGTGTGTTTTGGACCCTGGCCCAGACCTATTAATCCTATGTGCCCCCAGCCCTTTGTCCTAGAAGGTCGGTGTATTAGCTGTTGACTCCAGGGATCACTGACCCTGTAAATTTAAGTATTGGAGTATTGGAGCAAGAGTGAAGCCCTGTACACACGACCGGGATTCCGGTCGGAAAAAAAACGCTGGTTTTCCCGACGGGATTCCTGCCAAGCTTGATGGGATTCCTGCCAAGCTTGTCTTGCATACAGACTGACATACAAAATCCCACAGGTCCAAAGCGCGGTGACGTCCAACACGTACGACGGCAGTATAAACAGGAAGTTCCATTCCAATGGCGCCACCCTTTGGGCGGCTTTTGCTGATCTCGTGTTAGTAAAAGTTTGGTGAGAGACGATTCGCGCTTTTCAGTCTTCGTGCTATCAGATCGTAATAAAAATAAAGAAAAAAGTTTGTCAGAACTCTGTGTGAATATCAGAAGCAAAACAAGTTCATTATTGTTCATTATAAAGAAGATTTGAATGTGCAGCATTAAACGATGCAATAATTTGCAGCGTGAGGAATGTGCTATCTCCATTACGAACGCTAGTTTTACCAGAAGGAGCGCTCCCGTCTCATACTTGATTCTGAGCATGCGCATTTTTTTTCCCCTCGGAAAAGCATACACACGACCGTTTTTCACTACGGGAAAAAGTCAGCCGGGAAAATAGAGAGCAGGTTCTCTATTTTTTTCAGCAGTTTTCCTGTCGGGAAAACTGCGATGGAGCATACACACGACCGGTTTTCCCGGCCAAATGCTCTCATGGCAGTTTTCCTGATGGGAAAACTGGTCGTGTGTACGAGGCTTAGGAGAATACCAGGTAAGCAGCTAGAATTGAGGTCAGCAATTGAAGCCTCCATTCACTTCAAGAGGAAGGTTCTCTTTTGATATCGACCAGGATTTTTCAGAACCTTTCCTGGGCAAAAAGGACTTCATTGACTGGTGGTGTGGCAGTAAAGAACAGAGTGCACTAGGTACTTAATATTTATGAACCACAGCAATACTCCTGTGCATGAGTGAATTGACTTAATGGTGGCTGTTCTGTCTTAGTCAATATGGATAATCCCATTGAGTGCCTTGCTGCCCTCTAGGACTGGGGCCGTCCTGACCATACTGCAGAAAAGAAAGAAAAGTATGTAACTATGTAAAAAAAAAAAAGAATAGAGGGTGTTTGTGAGTAGACATTTTATATATATTTTTTACATTCAATTCATGTTGGGTAATGCACTAGGCCAGTGCGTCCTCTTTCCTTTCATATCTGCTTAATATACATGATATGTGTGAAATGCTTAAAAATCCAATCTTTCCAAAGCTTTGATGTTGTATTATGTTACCCGGACAGGGAAGAGCTCCAACCATATTTTTCAACAGACTTGGGAAGGACCTTGCCGCGGTTCTGTTGCTCACAACCTGTTGACATCACTGCAGAGACCTGACTGCACAATCTTATAACTTTGTTTTGCTTTACTTAGATTTGTCCAGGTGGTTTAGGTGTGTTTATGAGATCATCTTGCCTAGTTATGGGATAATTGGGGTCTGCTTAGCCCTGCAGGCAGTTCCAGCACAGCCTGCATATAGTCTATTTCTCTCTTTCCCTCTGTCGCTCTCACCTTTCCTTACTCTCCTCCTCTCCCTCTCTCCTTCTCCCCCTCCCTCCACCTACTTCTTCTTTCTCTCATCCTCTACCTCTCCCTCTATCACTCTCTCCACCTCTCTCTCTCCCTCTCCTTCTCGCCTTCTCCCTCTCTCCCTCTCCCTTTCCCTCTCCCACTCTCCCTCTCTAACTCTCCCTCTTCTCTCCTTCTCCCACTCTACCTCTCCTTCTCCCACTCTTCCCCTCTCCCTCTCTACTTCTACAGTACCTCTCTCCAACTCCTTCTCCCTCTCTACCTCTCTCCATCTCCTTCTCCCTCTCTACCTCTCCCTCTCTCCATCTCCTCCCTCTTCCTCTCTATCTCCCTCTCTTCCTTTCCCTCTCTTACTCTCTTCCTCTCTCTCTCCCGCTCTTTCTCTCCTTCTCCCCTTTTCTTTTTCCCTCTCTTTTTCTCCTTAAAATGGACCACCTTCACTCAAAGAGAAGACTTAAATTATACCCCTGGATCTAGTGCCGCTCTTGTTAAATAAATTAATTAAAAAATTAAAAAAAGAAGAAGCAAAATGTATTCTTTGGTCTCTTTGCAGTCGGCTTGCTGGTTGTGCCAACGCTTCCCATATTAATAAATAATACAAAATAGTACAAAACAGCAAAGTCATCATATCAGTGTAAAAATAAGAGCAAAGTGTATCCTTAATCTTTATTAATCAATTAAGCCTTGTCTGTGTCCCTCTCTGATTTAGTTCTTTTTCATCCCCTTGTACAATGATAGTGCCTCCCTTGGCCACCGAAACAAAAAAGTATAAAAATTCTTACATTGTATAACAGTATAATTGATAAATAAAAGTCTATTAAAAGTATCCCATGTTGTGTTTTGTGTATTTATTGTGTGAACAAATAAGATAATAGCAGGCTTTCTCTACTGTTTGTTCTATTATTGGTATACTTTCCTTAAAGCTGTCCATGCATGGATTGAAATTCAAGCAGTTCAACAGGGAAAGCGGCCGAATTTTGATCCATGCATGGGCACTGAGGTTGTAAAGAAGTCTGTCTGCTAATCGACTTCCATACAACCACCCTGTTGGATTTTCCCTGCTTGATCAGCACTGCGGGCTATATTCTGCAACGCTGATTAGTATATTGTGATGGTGAGGATGTCTCCCAACCATCACAATACAATAGTTCAGCGGGAAGGATCCACCTTGAGTGTGTGAATGGGAGGAATTGGGTCAGTTTTTTTCATTCAACCTAAATATATACATTTATACAATATCTCACAAAAGTGAGTACACCCCCTCACATTTTTGAAACTATTTTATTATATAGTTTCATGTGGCAACACTGAAGAAATGACACTTTGCTACAATGTAAAGTAGTGAGTGTACAGCTTGTATAACAGTGTCAATTTGCTGTCCCCTCAAAATAACTCAACACACAGCCATTAATGTCTAAACCGCTGGCAACAAAAGTGAATACACCCCTAAGTGAAAATGTCCACATTGGGCTCAATTATCCATTTTCCCTCCTAGGTGTCATGTGACTCGTTAGTGTTACAAGGTCTCAGGTGTGAATGGGGAGCAGGTGTGTTAAATTTGGTGTTATCGCTCTCACTCTCTCATACTGGTCACTGGAAGCTCAACATGGCACCTCATGGCAAAGTACTCTCTGAGGATCTGAAGCTGGCCTAGGCTATAAGAAGTTTGCCAAGATCCTGAAACTGAGCTGCAGCACGGTGGCCAAGACCATACAGCTGTTTAACATGACAGGTTCCACTCAGAACAGGCCTCGCCATGGTCGACCAAAGAAGCTGAGTGCACATGCTCAGCGTCATATCCAGAGGTTGTCTTTGGGAAATAGACGTATGAGTGCTGCCAGCATTGCTGCAGAGGTTGAAGGGTGGGGGGTCCGCCTGTCAGTGCTCAGACCATACACCGCACACTGCATCAAATTGGTCTGCATGATTGTCATCCCAGAAGGAAGCCTCTTCTAAAGATTATGCACAAGAAAGCCCGCAAACAGTTTGCTTGAAGACAAGCAGACTAAGGACATGGATTACTGGAACCATGTCCTGTGGTCTGATGAGACCAAGATAAACTTATTTGGTTCAGATGGTGTCAAGCGTGTGTGACGGCAACCAGGTGAGGAGTACAAAGACAAGTGTGTCTTGCCTACAGTCAAGCATGGTGGTGGGAGTGTCATGGTCTGGGGCTGCATGAGTGCTGCCGGCACTGGGGAGGTACAGTTCATTAAGGGAACCATGAATGCCAACATGTACTGTGACATACTGAAGCAGAGCATGATCCCCTCCCTTCAGAGACTGGGCCGCAGGGCAGTATTCCAGCATAACGACCCCAAACACACCTCCAAGACCACCACTGCCTTGCTAAAGAATCTGAGGGTAAAGGTGATGGACTGGCCAAGCATGTCTCCAGACCTAAACCCTATTGAGCATCTGTGGGGATCCTCAAACGGAAGGTGGAGGAGCGCAAGGTCTCCAACATCCACCAGCTCTGTGATGTCGTCATGGAGGAGGGGAAGAGGACTCCACTGGCAACCTGTGAAGCTCTGGTGACCTCCATGCCCAAGAGGGTTAAGGCAGTGCTGGAAAATAATGGTGGCCACACAAAATATTGACACTTTGGGCCCAATTTTGACATTTTTACTTAGGGGTGTACTCACTTTTGTTGCCAGCGGTTTAGACATTAATAGCTGTGTGTTGAGTTATTTTGAGGGGACAGAAAATTTACACTGTTATACAAGCTGTACACTCACTACTTTACATTGTAGCAAAGTGTCATTTCTTCAGTGTTGTCACATGAAAAGATAGAATAAGATAGTTACAAAAATGTGAGGGGCGTACTCACTTTTGTGGGATACTGTGTGTGTGTGTGTGTGTGTGTGGTATGTATGTATGTGTAGCGATACCTCCAACTAAGGAGGCCGCAGAATTAGATTTTGGGCCCTGAGTGCAGCTCCGCCAACCCCCGGCAATAGGCTCTATCCCCTTCTGGCACAGCTAGTACTCACAATCAATGATATATCCTATGCAATAGAATAACTAAGCAAGGACACAGTAATGAATTGTGATAGGTAAAGTGTTTTACTCATCAATTCTCAATATGAATAAAAGGGGTAACAATAATCACAGTTCTAAACAATCACTCCTAAGGGCAGCGTCCTGCCACTCTAACACACTATATAGTAACACACGCTACAAGTGCGCCATACGGTCGACCGTTAACTAAGTGCCCTATGGCGCAGCAATCAAACACGCTAGAATCCCCACCAGGCCTGGTTCTAACATTTAGCTTAGTCCTTCTTTCTTCACCGGCAGGTCTGTAATGGTGGTGCACTTAAACAGAGTATAACTTTGTAATCCAAGGGGTATGAAAATAACTTGTAGGCCACGGCAGTCTATAGGCCTATACACTGCAACAGTATCTAAGCTGGGCTTATGCCCTCTCACCCGCCGGACTACGGATCCAGTCCGGGAAAACCTCCACCGGCCGTGTCACACACTCTCGATCTCTCCAACGATCGGGTCCCCGATCCGACAAGGCGGTAGCTCACAAAGTCAGATGCCACCCAGGCTCGCAGAGGGGAGGATGGAAGGCTCTTCGGTGCAGAGCAAGGCCTCAGGCTTCAGGCCTTGCCCCTCCGACACATCCGCACAGGAGGAACCGTCCGTGAAGTCTCGTGTCGCCAAAGAGGCCGAGCCCGGCCCCGCCTCTTCCTTTTATAACCCCTCCCATGAGTCTCTGCGGTGGAACGTCACAACAAGAATGGGGTTATGGGTAATGTAGTTTCTTCCCAATATAAGGGAACACCCTGCTACACACTCCCCCCACTTAAACTCTTTGGTCCCCAAAGATAAATTTTAGCAACAACTATATACAACATTGGACAATTCTGAAAACGATGTTGGGATAGGGGATTCCCACCATAACTGAGGGGTTGAATTCCCTTGCCCACAGGTCACATTATCTTGGGTGGCCTGACTAACTGTGCCAGAGAGTGAGCTGGGGTTGCCCTCCACCAAATGGACAGTGGAGGGATCCGGAATCTCAGCATTTCTCCTAGCAGTGACCACAGAGTCTTCCGAACTGTTCCCCATCTGGGGGTAGGTCAGCTTCTTAGGAGGTTGAATGACTCTTCGAGCTCTTTGCTCTCTTGGAATCTCTGGCTCTGGCGCCTCAGGCTCCTCTTCCTCGGAGTAACTATCATGGGCATCTTCCCAGTAATCTGTTGAAGGACTGAAAGGGATGAATTCTGTAGCCTCTGGGTTCAGCGTTTCATCTGTGGTATCTTGGGTGACTGGAAGATCTATGATAGAAGTTCCTGGAGTTGGGGAAGACCACAGCCAATCAAGCTCTCCTTCTTCATCTCCACTAAGTTGGGAGGCTTCTTCATTTCCAGGTTGGGAGGTCTGTGACCGAGTGTGCGGTCTAGGAGTATCCAAGATAGAGGCCGGTGCAGGGGAGTCTCCCACGGAAGGTATTCTAACTGCCTCCGTCAGTGGGAGCAGGTGGTTTCGATGCCATGTCTTCAGTGGGCCTACCTTTCCCTCTGGCTTCACCTTGTAGACAGGTAGGCCCGGCAACTTCCTGCAGATGACATAAGGTTCAGATCTCCATCTGTCTGCAAGCTTGTGCTTTCCGGGGACTCCCAGATTGCGCAACAGTACTCGATCCCTGGGCTGTAGGTCTTGTACCCGGACCTTCAGGTCGTAATTTTTTTTATTCCGAGCTCCCCTTTGATCTGAGGCCGCTTGAGCTTGTTCATAGGCTACTTTCAGGCTGTGTCTGAGCCTATCCACATATCCTCTGTGAGAGGTGACGGAGGAATGGTCCAGTGAGGTGCCAAAAGCCAGGTCCACCGGTAGTCTCGCTTCTCTCCCAAACATGAGTCGATATGGGGAATAGCCTGTAGCATCACTGACGGTGCAGTTGTAAGCATGTACCATGGCTGCTATGTGTTTGCTCCAATGTTGCTTTTTCTCGCTTTCCAGAGTCCCCAACATGTTGAGCAGGGTTCGGTTGAACCTTTCCGGCTGAGCATCTCCCTGAGGATGGTAAGGTGTAGTTCGAGTCTTCCTGATTCCCAACGAATCCAAGAGCTTCCGGATCAGCTTACTCTCAAAGTCCCTCCCTTGATCTGAATGGAGTCTCTGTGGCAGCCCATAATGGACAAAATACTTCTCCATAAGTACCTTGGCCACGGTGGAGGCCTTCTGATCTTTGGTGGGGAAGGCCTGGGCATACCGGGTGAAATGGTCGGTTATCACCAGAACATTTCCTAGTCCACTCAGGTCGGGTTCGAGGCAGAGAAAGTCAATGCACACCAGGTCCATAGGCCCTTGGCTCTGTAGATGGCCCATTGGGGCAGCTTGATGGGGCAAAGTCTTCCTCTGGATGCATCGCGCACATGAGTGGCAGTACTCCTCTACCTCTGCCCTCATGCAGGGCCAATAGAACCGACTTCTGACAAGTTGGAAAGTCCTTTCAGCCCCTAGGTGGCCATGATTGTCATGCAAGGCCATCAAAACAGTCTCCCGATGTTTCTCTGGGAGGAACATCTGCCACTTATCTTCTGAATCATCAGAGGGGCCCCTTCGGTAGACCACTCCCTGATGCAACTGCAACCTATCCCACTCCTTCCTCAGTAGGCGAGCTTCTTTGGAGGGTTGACGCATGAGTATGTTTGGATCCTGATTTTCCAAGGCCTCCAGGACCAATCTCCCCATGGGGTCTTCCAATTGGTCACACCTTAATTCCTTTTTGGACAATCTTGGTAGGTTGCCCTCTTCCAATTGAGCTACTCCACAGTAGTGTTTGGGGACTCCCACCGTGGTAACTCCTATTTCCTCTGCTCTGGAGCATCCTCGGGCTTGGAATGCAGCTCCTTGACAAAGGGCCTGCACCCCGTCCGGTGCCACTTGGGTCCAATCTTCTATTTCAATGGTCGGGGAATGAGATCTTCTGGACAAGGAGTCTGCGTCTCGATTCCCCACTCCTGGTCTATACTTAAGGCTGAAGTTGAATCCAGACAGCGCGGCCAGCCACCTGTGTCCAGTGGCATCCAGCTTGGCCGTGGTGAACAGGTAGGTAAGGGGGTTGTTGTCGGTCTTCACAGTGAACTCTGCTCCGTACAGGTAGTCTTTGAGCTTGTCTACTACCGCCCACTTGAGGGCCAGGAACTCCAGCTTGTGAGTGGGGTAGTTCTTCTCAGAGGGGGTCAGGCTTCTACTCACATAGGCAACAGGCCGCAATTGCCCCTCATGTTCTTGGTAAAGTACTCCTCCCAGACCGTCGTGACTAGCATCCACGTGCAGTTCATAGGGTTTGGTTGGGTCTGCATAGGCCAAGACTGGTGCAGTGGTCAGGCTCCTCTTCAATTCCTGGAAAGCCTCTTCACACCTCTGATTCCACTGATCTCTGATGGACTCTCCTGGCCTCCTGGGCCCCGATCCATCCTCCTCTCCTTCAGTCTTGAGCAACTCATTCAATGGTCTAGCAATTCGAGCAAATCCCTCCACAAACCTTCTATAGTAGGAGCAGAAGCCCAAGAAGGATCTGAGTTCTGTTACTGTGGTGGGCTGTGGCCAGGAGGTAACTGCCTCCAATTTCTCAGGGTCTGTGGCCACCCCTTCTTCAGATACTATGTGCCCCAGATAGTTCACAGAAGACTGGTAGAACCGACACTTCTCAGGCGAAAGCTTAAGTCCTTCCTCACTGAGTCTTCTCAACACTTTCTCCAGCCTCTCTTCATGTTCCTCCAAGGTTCTCCCAAAGACAATGACATCGTCTAGGTATACAAGGACTTTGATCAAGTTCATGTCCCCTACTGTCTTCTCCATGAGACGTTGGAAAGTAGCTGGGGCTCCAGACAGACCTTGGGGCATCCGGTCGAATTCGAAGAACCCCACTGGGGTTATGAAAGCTGTCTTCTCCTTGTCTGCTGGGTGCATCGGAATCTGATAGTACCCACTCTTGAGATCCATAACGCTGAACCATTTGGCTCCAGACAAGCTCTGTAGGGCATCCTCTATCCTCGGAGTGGTGTATTGGTCAGGTATGGTTCTCCTGTTGAGAGTCCTGTAGTCTATACAGAGCCTCAATGATCCATTCTTCTTTCGGACCACTACTATGGGAGAGGCATAGGGGCTTCTGGACTCCCGTATCACACCAGTCCTCTTGAGTTCTGCAAGTTGTTCCCTCAGATCCTCCAGATCTGCTAGCGGGACCCGCCTGACTCTCTCTCGGAAGGGCTTATCTTCTTGGAGGCGGATCCGATGGGTGGCACTTCTTGCACACCCCACATCAAACTCATCCCTAGAGAAGATCTTCTCCCATCTATTCAACTGGGCCTTGGCTCTCTCTTTCCAAGCCCTGGACAGATTCGGGTTTTCCATGGTCAGCTTCTCCCAAACATCCGCTTCTTCACCTGTCCTCTTCACTTCTGACAGGGTAACAGGGGCCGCCGGGCTCACCTGGCCTAGCAACATTCTGGCTGGGATGTCCATGGGGTCTTTGGTAGTATTCCTAACACTCACTGGAACTCTATAATGGGCCTTCTTCAGGACCTTCAGCGGAATCACTTCCGGTATCACCTCCAAGCCTGAGGATTCACCCCTTGGGTCTGACTCCAGCATGACAAAGGGACCAGGCTGTTCCCAAGTAAGCTTCACAGTGGCCCTGAGACAGGTTACTTCACCGGGCTGCAACACTACCCCTTCTCTTCCAAGTCTCCACACCTTCCCTATCTCCTCTCCAGGGGTCTCCCGCTCTTGGACCAGCCGTTGGTAGGCTGTCTTCAGCATGGGATGGATCTTGGTAGCTGCTTGTCTTTCTTCCGTCACTAGAGGGGTCAGGAGTCTTCGGACCAGGTCCGTGTTCGTCCCTATTATAAGGGAATTCTTGTTGGCTCCAGGCGGCCTAGGACACACAACTGCCAGGGTGTCAAACACTTCGGCCTTCCCAGCCACGGATGGGTCAAAGGTTATTTGGACGGGAAGGTAGCCGTCGTAAGGGAAACTCTGGGTTCCAATCCCCCATATTTCCAGCTCCTCTATCTTCTGGATAGGCAGATGACTCAGGTGCCTGTCGTAGAAGTCCCGGTATAGTAGGGTCACTTGTGCCCCGGTGTCCAGGAGGCCCCTGGTGTAGACTCCCTCCACTTGAATGGGCACTATAGGGGATGGGCCTACTAGCTTCTCTGGATATGGTCCGGCAGGAGCTGCCTTCTTCAGACCTTTTCCCTTTGGACTCTCTCTTGTCCTATTCCCTTTGGACTTGAACCTTTCTTGAGCCTGGTATGCACTGACTTCCCTCCTTTTAATGGGTGTAGGAACCCGCTGAGGTGTACTATTATTTTTCTTGGGTGGGCACCCCCTTTGGGGGGTGCCGTGCCTCTCCTGAGGGGTCTCCCCCTTCTTCTTGGAGTATAGCTTTGTTGAGGGGTATTACGTTTCCCCTTTGGTGTTCTATCTCTCTTTTTGTTTTTCTTTGCATTCAGCTTGGAGTTTACTGAAGATGGTGGGCACCCGGTTGACTCCTTCACCGGGGCCCTCTGAAGTTTCCCGCCGGCTTGCGGTTGTCTGGTCTCTTCTTCTTCGGACTAGAACATGTGGCTGCAATGTGGCCAACTCCCCCACAGTTGAAGCAGACTATATCTCCCCATTCTTGTAAAGGTTCGGGTGCTGAGGCAATCGGGAACAATTCCTTCCTTGGACTTTCCTTCTTCTTGGGACACTCTGTGTCTTTTGCTATCAAAGAGGTCAATATCTCTAGTACCTTGGACATCTGAGTTTTTAGGGTGTCTATCTCCGCCTCTCTTTCAGGGGTCATCACTGGATTGACCAGCACCTGTGCGGGTACAACACTTGTCTTATCCTTCTGCTGGTCCTGTTGCAGCGCCTCCTCATCTCTGATAATTTTTATTAAATCAGCATAAGTCAGCAACATTCCTCCTCCCAAGGTTTTCAGGTGCAGCCAGACTGGATCGGAGCGTAGCGCTCCCTTTAAGACTTGCTTCATTCTTGCCGCATCGGCATCTTGGGGCTTCATCCCTTTCTTTAACACAATCTTGCACAGCAGCCTGTTTAGCCTTCTGACATACTCGGAAAGTTTCTCCTCCGGTTTTTGGAAAGTGTGTTCAAACTGGTAGACCGTCTCTGTCACCTTGTCTAATTGACCAAACTCTTCCTGCAGCATAGCTAGACAATCCTGCGCCGTGCACCCTGCATTCCCAAACCGGAAACTTTTCACTGCTTCTGCTGCTGCACCTTTAAGGCTTTCTAACACTCGCTGCCTCTTCTGTGCCTCCGGCACCTCCCATGCCTCCACTGCCTGTAATGCCTGTTCCACCCAAGTATCAAAATCTTCTTCCCCTGCCGGACAGGGAGCTTCCCTGAGAATATTTTTAGTCTCCGGTAGCTAGTTTCCACATGCACCGTACTTGTCTTCTGACATTTGGCTAGCAAATCCCCTATTGCATTTATCAGTTCTGGTGATATAGCAGTGGCCGATGCAGGTGCCACCGGAGTCTTCTCTTTCAGGTGTAGTTCGGGCCGCAGCCTGTGGCGATCCCGTAGGGGATGGTTCCCTTTCTACAGTTATTGCGTGCGCCAGCCTAAATGTTCTGTTGTCTGGCGTCCGCAGACACTTGTGCTTACAGGCCTCTGGCATCCCGTCCCAATATTCCACTAATGCGTATTGATATGAGATGTTCGGGTCTGTCTTCATGTCTATCACCCACGGTGTGTGATCTGGGGACACTGAACTCAGCAGTTCCTCTACCGTCTCACTTGACCATTTCTCGCCAGGAAGGCTAATGGCTATCGACTGTTTTGGCTCTGTATTAGCGGCTTTGCACCACTCTTCTACCGCTCTTGGATCCATGGGGTCCATGCCGGCACTTCTGGCGTTCGCTTGCTGCATCAGGATCCCGGACGAGAACCCCCACGTGTAGCGATACCTCCAACTAAGGAGGCCGCAGAATTAGATTTTGGGCCCTGAGTGCAGCTCCGCCAACCCCCGGCAATAGGCTCTATCCCCTTCTGGCACAGCTAGTACTCACAATCAATGATATATCCTATGCAATAGAATAACTAAGCAAGGACACAGTAATGAATTGTGATAGGTAAAGTGTTTTACTCATCAATTCTCAATATGAATAAAAGGGGTAACAATAATCACAGTTCTAAACAATCACTCCTAAGGGCAGCGTCCTGCCACTCTAACACACTATATAGTAACACACGCTACAAGTGCGCCATACGGTCGACCGTTAACTAAGTGCCCTATGGCGCAGCAATCAAACACGCTAGAATCCCCACCAGGCCTGGTTCTAACATTTAGCTTAGTCCTTCTTTCTTCACCGGCAGGTCTGTAATGGTGGTGCACTTAAACAGAGTATAACTTTGTAATCCAAGGGGTATGAAAATAACTTGTAGGCCACGGCAGTCTATAGGCCTATACACTGCAACAGTATCTAAGCTGGGCTTATGCCCTCTCACCCGCCGGACTACGGATCCAGTCCGGGAAAACCTCCACCAGCCGTGTCACACACTCTCGATCTCTCCAACGATCGGGTCCCCGATCCGACAAGGCGGTAGCTCACAAAGTCAGATGCCACCCAGGCTCGCAGAGGGGAGGATGGAAGGCTCTTCGGTGCAGAGCAAGGCCTCAGGCTTCAGGCCTTGCCCCTCCGACACATCCGCACAGGAGGAACCGTCCGTGAAGTCTCGTGTCGCCAAAGAGGCCGAGCCCGGTCCCGCCTCTTCCTTTTATAACCCCTCCCATGAGTCTCTGCGGTGGAACGTCACAACAAGAATGGGGTTATGGGTAATGTAGTTTCTTCCCAATATAAGGGAACACCCCGCTACATATGTATGTATGTATGTATGTGTGTATATATATATATATATATATATATACACACAGTGGGTATAGAAAATAATAATTCCCTTTAAAATAATCAAATTTTGTTGCTTTGCAGCGTGAAAAGAGGACAGACACAGTTTTTGTTTCATCCAGCTGTATTTGCTAGTGCAATTTATAACATCCAAAGGAAAGATATAACACCAACATGTCAGAAAAAAAAAAATCTAAATCAAAAACAGAATCACTGAGTTGGAAAAAGGATCACCCCCTTGTGTCTGTATTTTGTTGAACCATTTTTTGCGTTAATTACAGCCTTTAGTCTGTTGGGATTTGTCTCTAC
The DNA here is from genome assembly GCA_029206835.1 of Rana muscosa. Taxonomy (NCBI): domain Eukaryota; kingdom Metazoa; phylum Chordata; class Amphibia; order Anura; family Ranidae; genus Rana; species Rana muscosa. The sequence continues at coordinate 75,540,150 of CM055124.1, read as the reverse complement.
TAACTTTGCAAATCTAGACTATTGGCCCGCTCTTCTTTGCAGAACTGCTCCAGTCCAGTTAAATTTGATGGTGACCATTTGTGGACTGCAGTCTTCAAGTCATTCCACAGATTTTCAATGGGGTTTAAGTCTGGGCTCTGACTAGGCCATGCAAGGACATTCACCGCCTTCTCCTTCAATCACTGTGTGCTCATTTTTGTCGTGTGTCATTGTCATGTTGGAAGGTAATATATATATATATATATATATATATATATATATATATATATATATATAAACCTGTTTTCACTTCTGCCAATACACAGTGCCTTGTGCAGACTGTTGCTTCTTGTTTAGAAAAATAATGGGTTGGTAAGAATGGGAACCACGTGTGCCATTGTCATTGTAAAAGAAGATATTGGCACGCTATTTCTCACTCCGGACCAGATGGCTAACTCTCATGAAAGTCTGGCCATTTTATATGATTCAAGGGTTCTCCCAACTGGAGATTGCCCAAAACTCTGCACGTCACGTTATGACATCTGAGCTCTTCTCAGACCTGGATGTAGCCCAGTCTGCATTTTTTTTTTTTCATTTTGAAATAAAGGTTTTCCAAAAATAAATACAATTTCATTATTGTGATCACCTTATCAGTGGTAAATGGTTTGTCTCATCCCTGTAACTGCAAGAAAGCCTGTTCTTTCCAAAAACAACAGACTTACTGGCCAGATCACCAGATTAAACTAGAAGAACGCCTAAAAAATGAAAACCAATGCAGCCATCATATCTAAGAATTGGTAGGTTACAGCATAATAAATGTTTGCTTTTGGATATAATACTGCTTTAAAGGCTAAGTTCACCTTTGTTCACCTTTTTTTTTTTTTTTCGCTAAATTCCAGCTCCCCTATGTACCAATATGGCATTAACGTACTTCTTTTGTAAAAATAAAACATCTTTCCATTTATTCTACACAGACTAACCTCACTCTCTTCATAGCTGTTTAACCACTTCAGCCATGGACAATTTTTCCCCTTAATGGCCAGGCCATTTTTTGCGATATGGCACTGCGTCGCTTTAACTGACAATTGCGCGATCGTGCGACGTGGCTCCTAAACAAAATTGACGTCCTTTCTTCCCCACAAATAGCTTTTTTTTGGTGGTGTTTGATCACCTCTGCGTTTTTTTTTTTTTTTTGCACTATAAACAAAAGAAATAGCTCCAATTTTGAAAAAAAAAACAACAATATTTTATACTTTTTGCTATAATAAATATCCCACAAAAAAATTTAAAAAAATAATTTCTTCATCAGGTTAGGCCGATATGTATTCTTCTATATATTTTTGGTAAAAAAAAAATGCAATAAGCGTATATTGATTGGTGTGCACAAAAGTTATAGCGTCTACAAAATAGGGAATAGATTTATAGCATTTTTATGAAATTTTTATTATTATTTTTTATTTATTCTTTTATTTTATTTATTTATTTATTTTTTATTTCTTTTTTTACTAGTAATGGCGGCGATCTGCGATTTTAAGCGGAGCTGCGACATTGCAGCTGACAGATCGGACACTTTTGACACATTTTTGGGACGATTGACATTTATACAGCGATTAGTGCTATAAAAATGTACTGATTACTGTATAAATGACACTGGCAGAAAAGGGATTAACACTAAGGGGTTAAATGTGTTCCCTCATGTGTGTTTCTAACTGTGGGGGGATGGGACTGACTAGAGGAGGAGACAGATCGCTGTTCCTAATTACTAGGAACAGACGTTCTGTCTCTCCTCTCCTGTCAGAATGGGGATTTGTGTGTTTACACGCACACATACCCATTCTGGCTCTCGTTCCCGCGATCGCGCGTGGCCAACGGACATCGCGGCCACCGGCCACGCACATCGGGCCCCCCACAGTGCAGCTGGTGCGCCTGCTATCACCCTTAAAGATGCCGCCGTACGCCTATGGCGGATTTGCAGGAATGAGCCGACCTGCTGCAGTATAATGACGGTGGCTGGTCGGCAAATGGTTAAACACACTGCTCAATTACTTCTGCCTTACTTCCTGGTCAGACTTTAGGTCATGACACAGGAAGGAGTTGACCAGCTGATCTCATTAGCACACACCCTGCATCATCTACCCTCAGCTGGTCAACTCCTTCCTGTGCCATGACCTAAAGTCTGACCAGGAAGTAAGGCAGAAGTAATGGAGCTCCGTGTTTAAACAGCTATGAAGACAGTGCGGTAAGCATGTGTAGAATAAATGGAAAGCAGTTTTATTTTTGCAAAAGAAGTACATTAAAGGGGTTGTAAAGGTTCGTTTTTTTTTTCACCTTAATGCATTCTATGCATTAAGGTGAAAAAAAACCTGACAATGACGGCCCCCCCAGTCCCCCCATTTTACTTACCTGAGCCCGTTCACCTTCTGCGCTCGCCCCCGACGTCCTCTTCGCCACTCAGTCTGGCCGTTGATTGGCTAGATTGGATGGATTGATAGCAGCGCAGGCATTGGCTCGCGCTGCTGTCAATCACATCCAATGACGCGGTGCGCCGGGGCCGAGTGATACAGTCTGCGGCTATAGCCGCCGGCTGTATCACGGGAGCGCGCTCGCAAGAACTAACCCCCATGCGAGAGAGCTCCCATGAAGGGGGTTAGTTCTTGCGGGGAGGAGCCGAGACAGCCGCCGAGGGACCCCAGAAGAGGAGAATCGGGGCCACTGTGTGCAAAACAAGCTGCACAGTGAAGGTAAGTATAACATGTTTGTTATTTATTTATTTTTAAACGGGAACCTTTAGTGTCCGTTTAATGCTATATTGGTACATAGGGGAGCTGGAATTTAGAAGAAAAAAAAAAGGTGATCAAAGCTGATCACCTTTAAAGTGATTGTAAAGGTTCATTTATTTTTATTTTTTAAAATAACAAACATGTCATACTTACCTCCTCTATGTAAGGGTTTTGCACAGAGCTGCCCCAGTCCTCCTTTTCTGGGTTTCTCCCGGCGGCGCTCCTGGCTCCTCCTTTTCATCAGGTGCCCCCACAGAGAGCCGCTTACCTTGGGGGCACCCGTGCAGGCACGCTCCTGAGTCCTGCTGCGTCCATTGACACAGACAGCAGGACTCGGCCCCGCCCCCTGGCTCCCATGTCACTGGATTTTATTGACAGCAGCAGGAGCCAATGGCTCCCGCTGCTATCAATCTATCCAATGAGGACCCGAGACAGTGGCTGGAGCTGCTGGGCTCTTGCTTATCGCTGGAACGAATGGGTTCAGGTAAGAAAAAGGGGGGCTCTAGGGGGCAGCACAGAAGGTTTTTCCCTTTAATGCATAGAATGCATTAAGGTGAAAAACCTTGAGACTTTACAACCCCTTGACAAGGGCACCACATTTCTGGCAGGATCAATTGGTATTTGTACTTGCTGAAAATTTGCTGAGTATAAAATAAATGTAAAACTGATGCAACCACCATATCCAAGGACTGGCAAACTGCAGTATATTTAGTATTATGTTTTTTAGGTGCACTCTGGTACACAAAGGTGAAAAATTGGCCTTTTTTTTTGTATTTTGTAGGATTTTTGTAGGGACATTAGATTGTAAGCTCCTGTGAGATCACTGACTGATGTGCATGGTTCAATTTTCTGTTTTTCTTTTCTTCCTTTTCTAAGAGGCGCCTGAAAATCCAGTTCTATAAGTTTTTGGTTGGAGTTCCACCCACTGGCACTGGAGGCAAAGCTAATATATAGGATTGGATTGGACGCTTGTTCTTCACATTACCATCTGTGATGAGTGATGAACAGGCTGAACAGGGATCCTGTACAGAGAGGTAAGGGTACAAAGCATCCTTTTCTTTATGTATTTTGAACTTTGCCTATTGTGTACTTGGGATACTCTACCTTTGAGTATTATTATTATTTAATTTTTTTTTTTTTTTTTTTTATGAATACTCAAATGTCTTGGGGATTTGTTCAATGTTGTTTTTTTTTTCTTTCTTTTTTTCTTTTCTTTTTTACTGAATAGTGAAATGTCTTGGGGATTTGTACAAGATTGTTTTTTTTTTAATTTTATTTTTTATTTAATGAATAGTCGATTGTCTTGGGGATTCGTACAATGTTGTTTTTTTATTTTATTATTTTTTAATAAATAGTCGAATGTCTTGGGGGTACGATGTTGTTTTTTATTTTTTTTATTTTTTTTTATGAATAGTCAAATGTCCTGGGGATTGGTACAATGTTGTTTTTGTTTTGCATTTTTTTTCTTTTTTTATAAATAGTCCAATGTCTTAGGAATTGGAACGATGTTATTTATTTTTATTTTTTTTAATGGATAGTCGAATGTCTTGGGGATTGGTACGATGTTGTTTTTTTTTGTTTTGTTTTTTTATGAATAGTCAAATGTCCTGGGGGTTGGTACAATGTTGTTTTTGTTTTGCTTTTTTTTTATTATTATTTTTCAATAAATAGTCAAATGTCTTGGGGACTGGAACTATGTTGTTTTTTTTTGTTGTTGTTGTTTTTTAATGGATAGTCGGATGTCTTGGGGATTGGTACAATGTTGTTTTTGTTTTGCTTTTTTTTGCTTTTTTTTTTATTAACAATAGTCGAATGTCTTGGGGAATGTCTTGGTACAATGTTTTTTTTTTTTTTGGGGAATGTCTTGGGAATTGGTACGATGTTGTTTTTTTTATTTTTTAATGGATAGTCAAATGTCTTGGGGATTGGTACAATGTTGTTTTTTTTATTTTTATTTTTTAATGGATAGTCGGATGTCTTGGGGATTGGTACAATGTTGTTTTTGTTTTGCTTTTTTTTTAATTATTTTTTATTAAAAATAGTCGAATGTCTTGGGGAATGTCTTGGTACAATGTTTTTTTTTTTTTCTTTTTGGGGGAATGTCTTGGGGATTGGTACGATGTTGTTTTTATTTTTTTTATTTTTTTAATGGATAGTCGAATGTCTTGGGGATTGGTACGATGTTGTTTTTTTTGTTTTGTTTTTTATGAATAGTCAAATGTCCTGGGGGTTGGTACAATGTTGTTTTTGTTTTGCTTTTTTTTATTATTATTTTTCAATAAATAGTCAAATGTCTTGGGGACTGGAACTATGTTGTTTTTTTTGTTGTTTTTTAATGGATAGTCGGATGTCTTGGGGATTGGTACAATGTTGTTTTTGTTTTGCTTTTTTTTTTTATTATTTTTTATTAAAAATAGTCGAATGTCTTGGGGAATGTCTTGGTACAATGTTTTTTTTTTTTCTTTTTGGGGGAATGTCTTGGGGATTGGTACGATGTTGTTTTTATTTTTTTTATTTTTTTAATGGATAGTCGAATGTCTTGGGGATTGGTACGATGTTGTTTTTTTTGTTTTGTTTTTTATGAATAGTCAAATGTCCTGGGGGTTGGTACAATGTTGTTTTTGTTTTGCTTTTTTTTATTATTATTTTTCAATAAATAGTCAAATGTCTTGGGGACTGGAACTATGTTGTTTTTTTTGTTGTTTTTTAATGGATAGTCGGATGTCTTGGGGATTGGTACAATGTTGTTTTTGTTTTGCTTTTTTTTGCTTTTTTTTTATTAACAATAGTCGAATGTCTTGGGGAATGTCTTGGTACAATGTTTTTTATTTTTTTGGGGAATGTCTTGGGGATTGGTACGATGTTGTTTTTTTTATTTTTTAATGGATAGTCAAATGTCTTGGGGATTGGTACAATGTTGTTTTTTTTATTTTTATTTTTTAATGGATAGTCGGATGTCTTGGGGATTGGTACAATGTTGTTTTTGTTTTGCTTTTTTTTTTTTATTCTTTTTTAATAAAAATTGTCGAATGTTTTGTGGAATGTCTTGGTACGATGTTGTTTTTTTTTTGTTTTTTTTTTTACTGGATAGTCAAAAGTCTTGGGGATTGGTAAAATGTGTTTTTTTTTTTCCTATTTCTTTCAATTGATTGTATAAATGTCTTAATACAAATAAAGATTATTTTTAAAAAAGAGAGAAAAAAACATCACCAATGGGATTAAGGGAGCATTAAAAGATCCCTTATACAAAATGTACAGTATTTCCCTAACACTTGATGCATAATATATGTGAACATTGCGAGAGATTCTATCAGAATCTGACATATACATTGGAAAGGGAAAATTTCCTATTGCTATCTTTAATTTGTGTTATTTTGCCTTAACCATTTCAATACTTGTACCTGTATGCAATTGATGCTAAATATTTGAGAGCATTTCAAGGCATCTAATGTATTAGATTGAGATATATAAATGGATAAATGGTGAGGGGGTGAATTTTTCTATAGATAATTTCCTGTTTATAATGCTTACAGATTGCTAACTTTATTTTTTGCTACTTTTGCCTTAACCATTTCAACTCTCATACCTGTGTACACCCTAAGGACCAGAGCAATTTTTACATTACATGGGTTTTTATTTTTATTTTGCAAGAACTTTGTCAATACTTAGAATAACAAAGTTATTTTTTTTTATTATTTTTTTTGGAAGGGGGGGGTAGGCTTTGTTTAGCAAAATATATTTTATTTTTTATGGAATCTATAAAGTAAAACAACGTAATGAAATGAAAATTAACATAAAAATTATACATTTTGTTTTAAAACTTGTCCCCTTTAAATTACAAATCCCAAATTTTGGGTTTTCACTAGAACAGGAATATCTTCCAATGGGGACACTATTTCTGATGACAACTGGGAATTCCCTTATTTTGGAGGGATTTCCTATCCTTTCTTGTTTTGGCAATGGGACAAGAAGTGAAGATAAGGCAAGAGGAGGGTTGCCTTGAAAATTGCATTCTTGAAATCCCTTGCAACCAAGAGGGAAGCACCCACATAGGAGAGATAGAGCTGAATTGTCTAAATGGAGGTAGCAGACACTTGAACCTTCTTGGCTGACCTGCAGTTTCGGAGTGCATAGTCAAGTAGACACCAAAACCTTGACTTTGGGGGATCTTGACTTGCCACCCTAAATGTGCAAAGAGCTTATCATCTGTATCAGCTGATAAAACCATGAAATTGAGTATACTGACTTACGCTCATTTTGTATTAACCAACTACACCCCAAGGATTCTACCCTGAGACTGGAGGTTCCTGGGATTTAGAGCTTTAATGAAGTAACTAAAGTGGGACCTTAAAATTTATAAATTGTGCTGTTCAGGGGTCACCTCACCAGACCCTGATGGTAATTGAGTTAAAGGGGTTGTAAAGGTTCGTGTTTTTTCACCTTAATGCATCCTATTGTGCTATAAATAAAAAAAAAGACTGACAATTTAGAAAAAAATTAATTAAGAAATAACTATTTTTTACTTTCTGCTATAAAACATATCCAATAAAAATTAATCTAATTTCTTCATCAATTTAGGCCAATATGTTTTCTGCTACATGTTTTTGGTAAAAAGAAATCACAATATGCGTATTTTGATTTGTTTACGTGAACGTTATAGTGTCTAAAAACTATGGGATATATACTGAAAATTTTTTTCTTTTTTTTTAATACAATAAAAAAATGGAAATAAACAAATGTCTTCATTAATTTAAGCCAATATGTATTCTGCTACATATTTTTGGTAGAACAAATCCCAATAAGCGTATTTTGATTGGTTTACATGAACGTTATAGCGTCTACAAACTATGGGATATATACTGAAATTATTTTCTTATTATTTATTTATGTATTTATTATTTTTTTTATTTATTTTTTTACTAGTAATGGACGTGATCAGCGACTTATAGTGGGGCTGAGATATTGCAATCAAACACTTGAAGCCTCGTACACACGACCGGTTTTCTCGGCAAGAAACGACAAGAAAACTGTTGGGAGGGCTATCTTGCTGAGAAAACCGTTCTAGTGTATGTTTTATCGTTGAGAAAACTGCCGGGAATCTCGACGAGAAAAATAGAGAACCTGCTCTCTATTTTCTCGTCAGGATTCTCGTTTTTCTCATCAGGATTCTCGTCGGCCTGTTTTGCGACGAGAAAACCGGTCGTGTGTATGCTTTTCCGAGTCTTAAAAAAACGTGCATGGTCAGAATCAAGTATGAGACGGGAGCGCTTCTTCTGGTAAAATGAGCGTTCGTAATGGAGATAGCACATTTGTCACGCTGTAACGAACTGAAAAGCACGAAGACTGAAAAGCGCGAATTTTCTCTCTCCAAACTTTTACTAACACGCGGTAACACGAGATCAGCAAAAGCAGCCCAAGGGGTGGCGCCATTGGAATAGAACTTCCCCTTTATACTGCCGTCGTACGTGTTGTACGTGACCGCGCTTTACAACAACGAGATTTGGAATTGACAGTGTGTATGCAAGGAAAGCTTGACAAGAACCTCGTCGAGAAAAACTACGTTTTTTTTACGACGAGATTCTCGGTCGTGTGTACGAGGCCTAAGGCCTATTGCCTCGTACACACGGCCGAGTTTCTCGTCCAAAACCGGCAAGAAAAGTGCCGCGAGAGCTTTATTGTCGAGAAAACCGTTCGTGTGTATGGTTTTACGATGAGAAAACTGCCGTGAATCTCGACGAGAAAATAGAGAACCTGCTCTCTATTTTCTCGTCAGGATTCAAGATTTCCTCGTCGTGTTTATCGTCGGCCTGTTTTGTGACGAGAAATTGGTTCGTGTGTATGCTTTTACGACTCTTCCAAAAGCGCGCATGCTCAGAATGAAGTATGAGACGGGAGCGCATCTTCTGGTAAATCAAGCCTTCGTAATGGAGGTAGCACATTCGTCACGCTGTAAATTATTGCATCGTTTAAATGTTGTGCATTGAAATCTTCTTTAGAATGTTACATTAATCTAAACGAATGAACTTCTTTTGCTGCTGATATTCACACAGAGTTATGACTATCTTTTTTAAAGCTTTTTCATGCTGCTCTTAATTAGATTTCGGTGTATTATATCGTGCAAGATCTTCTGAATATTTTAATGTTTTATATTTTTGAAACAGATGTTAATTGTAATTTGTCAATGTTTTGATAGTGATCTCCCATTGTATATTTGAATATTTTTTGTGTCAAGTTTACACCCTATATTTTTTTTTGAATTTTTTTTTTTATTTGGGGTTGTTATCTGTCCCTTTTTTTTTTTGGTGTCAAATGTATCTGCTTACTCCAAAGCTAAATTAAAAATTTGAAAAAATAAACATAGTCAAGTATGAACTTAAACCAAAAAAACATTTATTCATGTTTTTACCAAAATAAAGAGAAGGCAGCGCTGGAGAACCTGCTGCCATTTGTGCATCCCAGGGACCCCAGAGCACACATCAACCCTGTGTGGACACTAAAATTGGGAGCTTGAGAAGGCCAACAGTTCTGAGCACAATCTGATGCTGGCCTCCCAGAGGTCAGGAACAGCGGCAGGTGATATATATGTCCCAAGTGTGTGGTACTACAACAGGCTGCCTTCTGTCCGACCACAATGAAGCAAGGCCATCACTTCCTCGTCTTCTTGGCAGCCTTCCCTGCAGCCTTCCCTGAAGCCTTCCCTGCAGCCTTCCTTCTTCGTGTGGCTGGAGGCTGGGCCACTGGAGGGGTACTCCTGTCAGGAGGAGGAGGAGGTGGAGGAGAAGGGGGTGGCGCAGAAGAAGGTGGAGGAGGAGGTGGAGGAGAAGGGGGTGGGGCAGAAGAAGAAAGTGCAGGAGGAGGTGGAGGAGAAGGGGGTGGGGCAGAAGAAGAAGGTGAAGGTGAAGGTGGAGGAGGAGGTTGAGGTTGTGATAGCTGTGCCACCTCACATATGGCCGTATTGGGGGTAATTCTCTCCATCACCCCCTTGTTTATTCAAGGTGATGAGCAGGGGCTCGCATAGGAGGCGTTGCTCCATGCTCATCACCTTGAACTTTGCCTCAACTAGGCCGGCAATGGCCTCTTCAGGGGATGTGGGCTCCTGGAGGGTGGCATGTGCCTCTTTAATAAGGGCCATTGCTGCCTCACTAGTGGTCCTGTCCCTCCTGCTTCTTTTTGGAAGGCGGATGGGAGGCACCTGAGATCTAGTGCTTCTCCTGGGCCCTGCCACCTCCTGGCTGCCACTGGGCCCTGCCACCTCCTGGCTGCCACTGGGCCCTGCCACCTCCTGGCTGACAGTGGGCCCTGCCACCTCCTGCCTCACAGTGGGCCCTGCCTCCTCCTGCCTGACAGTTTCCAGACCCTCCTCCTGGCTGATTTCATCCTGTGTATGAAAAAGGGACATAGTTTAATATTTTGTTTTATTATTTTCATACAACTTTCAGATCATGAATGTAGCAATTTGAATGTAAATCAATAAAAAAACAATTTTTTTTTAGGACTACATCAGATTGACTATTTAGCACCCAATTTAGGGCAGACTAATGTCTTGAGATCTTGATTTCACTTTTGGAACCCCAAATAGTTTATGATTTTCATCTTGACTTTTTTTTCCCATCATTAAGTTTATCCCAATACATTTGCATTAAATACTATACCTGGCTCCAGATGGCCAAATCAGGTTCATCCAGGATGGCTGCCTCCTCTTGCTCCAGAGAAGGCTCAGGTTGGCTGCAGGGAAGTCTGGGGGGAAGAGTGGAGAGTGATGGCCTTGCCTCAATGTGGTCATCCAGAAATGACATCCTGCTGTAGTACCACAAATTGGGGACATACACATCATCTGCTGCTGCTCCTGACCTCTGAGAAGCCAGGACCTTAGAGCGTTCAGTCCTGTATGTGCCTCTCAAGCTCCCAATTTTAGTGTCCACCTGTTTTGCTGTGGCTGTGGGCACCTTGGTCTGCACAAATGGGAGCAGGCTCTCCAGCGCTGCTTTTCGTACCCCTTTTTTTTTATGGATGGGGTTTTTGGTTTCCCACAGAGCGAGCATCTTCCTTACCCGGTCTATAAATTCCGCAAGGAATTCCTTGTCACTTATAAAGACATTCATTTTGGGTCTGCAAGTCAAAAAAAATTTAAATAAATAATGTGAGGCACACAGTCTAACCTCCTTAAAATCTTATTCACCATATATATCCTCCAACATTCTCAAGACAGTATAGGCCACCAATTTATCAAAGTCACAAAATCACATACCTTCATTCGCACGTCCGTCACTTGAACTCCTCTCTCCGCACACCGAACGTAGTATAGTCACATGTGTGTTTGCTATATATACACCACGCATGCGTAAAACTACGCACACGTCGCTCCGCACACGTCGCCCGCCCATGACGTTCTAACTAACATCTTTTCCCCGCCCCTTCTCTTTCGGCGCGCAGACAGATATGGCGGATTCACAGCAGGTGTCTGATAATTCCTCAAATAACGAGGAGGAGACAAGCCCAGAGACTGAGGAAACGTCACGATCAAGGAGGAGATTCAAGGCATCTAATATGTCTTATGCGGAGATGGCGGAGATGGTGGACATATTGCTAAAGTCGGATTATGACGCAAAGCATGGGCCGTATAGCAAACCTAATAGAAGGAAGGCCAAAATCATGAAGAAAGTCGTGAAGAGTCTGAAGAAGAATTTCGGGGTGAAATGATCAAATGAGCAGCTCAGAAAGAGGTGGTCAGACCTCAAACTGAGGGAGCCGGAGCAGTTAAGGAGCATTAAGAGAATGCTAGGAAAAAGTAAGTACTTTTTCCACATTTTTCCTATTATTGTATTTCACAACTTGCATGTTGCTCCATGTTATTGCATTTTTCTATTGTACTACCTTACAAAATGTCATAGTTTGAACTTGGTTGGGCACAGTAATCGTTCGTTACAGACACATCGTTCGCCCACTATCCTCGTTTTTTGGAGATTTTACAGGGTTAAATTAAATTAGACATCTGCCTGTTTTGATTCAATTGTTGTTCTTACATTGTTGGCTAGATGATGTGTTTGTAAAGAGAATGAAATGCAAACTTTAATCAGTGTAAAGGAGAGGACACTCAACAGCTGGTTCCACATCTGTACTTTTGAGCACTATAGTGTGGGCCAACAGAACCGCCTTTTTTGGGTGTCCCACACAGGTGCATCAGTGAATTTTTGTGGTGCCTCCATGTCTCAAAATTGACAGCCAAAGATGAATACTAAACATATTTTTGGGAAGAAATAATGTCTTCATGTGAAAATTCCACACAAACACACACTTGTACCCCACTTCCAAGCAATTTAGCCTGTTTTTAGTTTTCATAGAGAATTTCAGTGTGATAACTAGACCTTTTGTTTGATTCTCATAGGGGAGAGAAGACTGGGAGGAGAACACTCCAGGGAGGACAGGAACCCCCACAGCTTCAAAACAACCCCAACCTCACAAAGACCCACAACCTGAGGGTGTTGAGGAAGTTGAAGAGGTGGAGGAAGGAGAAGTGCAGGAAGGAGAAGTGGATGACGTGGTGGAACTGGTCACCACAACAGGTCAGTATCTGTCACCACAGCTTCAGGTAAGAGATGTAGGCCTGCAGAGTTATAATACCTTTTTATTTTGTTTTTAGGGGATGTAAATGTTATGGTGAAAGAAAGGTACACGTTTCTCTGCTGACAGTGCCCTACGAATAATACAGCAAGTGATGGAATGTAGCACAGAACTGGACAGAATTAAACAAAGAATTCATGTGATGGATCAAACCTTTAAAGACATCCTAGATGTTTTGGGGAGAATTGAATAAGGCATCAAAACCCCCATTTTTGTTTACAGATTGTTCTTCCTCCTTTTATTCTCTTTTAGACAATCCAACCAGCCAAAAATTGAATATGCACACAGTGTCAACATGTGCCATCTGCCATCAGGGGATATCCATGTACGGCTTTTGGGGGTGCAACCCCTTCCTCATATCTCAAGTAGGTGAACTGAAGAAGGGGTTGCACCCACAAAACACTTCCATTGATCACCCCCGATGGCAGATGGCACATGTTGACAATAGGGATCAGGAATCTCAAATCCCTATTGGAAATGACTTCAAATTGTGTGCATATTCAATTTTTGGCTTGGCCAGGGGTGCCAAGACCCCATATTAGGACGGCCAGATAGAGACATATTTTGTGTAAGTGAATGTCTCATATTGCCCAGAGGTATCCAATGTTGTACTTTTTGGAATGCAACTGATGGTTTTGTATTTTCATTTAAAAAAAATTGCCGGTTTGTGGCCAGCCAAAAAAAAAAGTATTTACCATGTGTGTGAATCTACACAGAGTAAAATTTTTGAACACAAACAAAGTGTAGCTTCTTTTTCAAATACGCTCTAACCTTATTTGTGTATATTTTTGAGGTTCATAGTGAAATGGTTTTTATTTACTAAAGGAAAAAAAAAACTTGTCACTACAAATGCTCTAAGACAAACTAGGAGACAGGAAACAAACAAAGTTCCAAGATAAAAAATTATTTTTAATGATTTCTTTATGCACCAATCTTTACTCATGGCCTGGCATAGGAATTGCCCCCCTACCCGTGAAAAATTCCATATATTTATCCCGAACCTCACGGGCATTTTGGGGGGGCAAGCCAGGACGGGCAGATTTGAGGCCCGGCAGGGGATTGGCATATGAAAGTCCTGCCTCAGGCAATACTGAGGCCATATAATTACTTGATTTTCGGCACAGAAAATTATGGAGCACACAGCAGCATAAAACGACATAGTTTATCTTGTACTCCGCCAAGTGGATTGGAGTCATAAAAAGGCGGAACCGGCTGGCCATTATCCCAAAGGCATTTTCAACGACTCTTCGGCCCCTGGCCAGCCGGTAATTGAACACCCTCTTCTCTGGGGTCAGGGTCCTCTGTGGAAATGGCCTCATGAGGTGCGGTCCGAGTCCGAAGGCTTCATCAGCCAGAAAAACAAAGGGGAGTCCTTCAACATTCTCTGCATCCGGTGGCAATGCAAGGTCGTCACTCTGGAGACGGAGGGCAAACTCCGTCTGGATGAAGGATCCCCCATCGGACATCCGGCCATTCTTCCCTACATCCACATAGAGGAATTCATACCGTGCTGACACCACCGCCATCAGCACAATGCTATGAAACCCCTTGTAATTGTAGTAGTAGGACCCAGAACGGGGTGGCGGCACGATGCGGACGTGCTTCCCGTCAATGGCACCACCGCAGTTGGGAAAGTCCCACCGCGTGTCAAACTCCGATGCCACAGTCTGCCATTCCTGTGGCGTGGAAGGAAGCTGGGGAGTCCAACAAGATGAAAATAAATTAGAAATTTAAAACATAACATTGCAAGCAGATTATAAGAAAATACATTCAAGGCCAACATCAATCAAAATCTCAGTTTAAAGGTGTTTTGACTAAGTATAATGGAAGGCTCAAGTTTCATATTCATCACCCCCTCTGATGGTCCATTCTAAACAAATTTGGGGGGGGAGATGTGTTTGGCCACAGGATAGCATTGCAGTGGCGGTGCGTCCAGAGTGGGTGCTGGAGCACTGCCCCCTCTCTCCTGCGCCCGTCACTCAGAACAATACATAGGTTCATGCCTTGCATTAACCTATGTATTGTCAATGCCGCCCCCTGTTGAGCGACGGCCATATGAATAACTGCAGCATTTATGGGGTGAAAATTGCATATCAGAAACAGGGGGGCAAATTGCCTTGGCGATTACAGCCTGAGGGATGTAATTGGCTTACTAAAAGTTAAATAGGGGACGCAGGGGGGGGGCATTCCTTGGGTAAACACTGACAGGCTGCTCTGGCAATCATGTTCACCAAGTCTGTTTAACGGTAACATGATTGGCTGATGCAACATCGAGGGCAGGAAAAGACATCAAGGACAGAAGAAGGATGGCGCTGACCAGAAGAAGGTAAGTGCAGGGCTGGGGGGGAACTGGCTGCATTGGAGGGGGCAAAATGGCTGCATTGGAAGGGGCAAAATGGCTGCATTGGAGGGGACAAAATGGCTGCATTGGAAGGGGCAAAATGGCAGCATTGGAGGGGACAAAATGGCTGCATTGGAAGGGGAAAAATGGCTGCATTGGAGGGGACAAAATGGCTGCATTGGAGGCGGCAACTGGTGGCGTTTAATAGGCAAAGTCGCAAAAAAGGAGGAAGTTTATATATCTAATTTGGGGGTGGCCCCCCAAACATTTGGAGCAGCAGTAACCACTGATGGAGAGGTTAGTGAAGGGAAATATGCATGGAGGAGAAAAAAGGGGCATTTAAAAGCTTACAGCATGCATGAGGACAAAGAGGACATTCTCAGCATATTACAATTATGGTAATTAGGGAAGGATGAAAGAAATACAATACAATACATTAGCATACATGAAATACATAGAATGTGATGTTAAAGGAGAAAACTTACCCTAATATAGTCCTCCTGCAGGACTTGTATAATGGCAGAACAGGTGTCTGGGATTATGAGGCCCAGAGCCTGGGGGGAGATGCCTGTCGTGAACTTCAGGTCCTGCAGACTTCTCCCTGTCGCCAGGTAACGTAACGTGGCGATGAGCCTCTGCTCAGCACTGATGGCTTCCCGCATAACGGTGTCCTTCCTGGTAATATAGGGGGACACCAAAGCCAACAGTTCCTGAAAAACGGGGTCAGACATCCGCAGAAAATTCCTGTAGTCCTCAGGTTTATTCTCGACGATCTCCCGCAGCAGAGGCATATGGCAGAATTGGTCCCGCTGGAGCAACCAATTCTTGGTCCATGAACTCCTCCTCACCCCATTCATGGACTGGTCTTGGTCCAAAACAAGCAGACCAACACCAAGCGCCCGCACAGCACGAACTCGACGACGAGAACGTACCCGCGGCATGGCTAGGAAACGGTCGTCTGATCAGAACGTACAGAACAGAACGCACTTTAGAACAGCAAGGCCTATGAAGAACGAACTGAAAATCAGAAACGAACGGTCAAGAACGCAGTGTAAAACAGATACGACCTGCCTACACGCCCTGAAAGACAAGATACGAACCCACAAGCACAAACTCAACCGCAGAAAACGAACTGAAAAGCACGAAGACTGAAAAGCGCGAATCGTCTCTTCCCAAACTTTTACTTCACACGCGGTAACACGAGATCAGCAAAAGCAGCCCAAGGGGTGGCGCCAGGGAAATCGATCTTCCTCTTTATACTGCCGTCGTACGTGCTGGACATGACCGCGCTGAACAACGAGGAATTTGGAATTGTCAGTGTGTACGCATGGAAAGCTTGACGAGAAACTCGTCAAGGTTAACAAGAATCTCGTCGAAAAAAATGACGTGTTTTTAACGACGAGAAACTCGGCCGTGTGTACGAGGCTTCAGACTCGGGAAAGCATACACACGACCGGTTTTCTCGTCGCAAAACAGGCCGACTAGAATCCCGACGAGAAAAAACGAGAATCCTGACGAGAAAATAGAGAGCAGGTTCTCTATTTTTCTCGTCGAGATACCCGGCAGTTTTCTTGACGATAAAACATACACTAGAGCGGTTTTCTCGGCAAGATAGCACTCCCAACAGTTTTCTTGTCGTTTCTTGCCAAGAAAACCGGTCGTGTGTACAAGGCTTTACTGACACCTTGGACATTGTTTTGGGAACCAGTGACATTAATACAGTCATCTGTGCAAAAAATTATACACTGTCACTGTACTAATGAAACTGGATGGGAAGGGGTTAAACATCTAGAGCGATAAAAATGTGTTAACCAGTGTTTTGGTGCACACTGTGTGCTGTTTTTACTAGGGGAATAAATGGACTCTAGTTCCTGCTTTGCAGGAACACAGCATCTATCCCTGGCTCCTGCAGATAGGCTTCTGCTGTGAATATTCACAGCAGAAGCGGCAAGTTGGCGGCACGCACAATCCCCCTGCAGGCGGAAATGCCAAACCACATATATATACGTGATCCAGCGCACAGCTGCCACCCTGTAACAGTAAAACTGCTATAGGGCAGCCAGCAAGTGGTTAAACTAGACCTGTTCTCAATTTTTTTTTACTTTTCCAAGCAGCTTTCTCCAGTTCTAATAAGTTTGAGGGACTTGCCCCAGGATTTATGGCCACATTAGTAACTCAATCACCTTAATCCAATCATCATGGGATGTGTCAATGACACCAGTGATCTTCCTGTATTTCAGTTGTCTATTCTGAGATATTGTAATTTCCAGTAGTGCAATACAAAAAATAAAAATAAAATGTTAGACAGTACACAGTGTTCCCCTGTTGAATCTGCCCCCAAGCAGTGTTCTTATTTGTATAGTAAACACGCTGCAAAAATGAGAAAATGCTTCATTCCTACAGTCTTAGCTGTGTGTAAAATGTATGCAATTTTTTATCAGACATTTTTATCAGACAGATCTGACATTTTAGTGCTAAAATGATTAAATTTAGTACCAGTCTTGAAAGACATAAATGTTTTGACAGTGTGTGTACATAGGGGTTGACTTACTTAAGGCCAATAGACTGTGCACTTTGCAAAGTGAAGTTGCACTCTGCAAGTGCAGTTGTTCCAGGGCTTGGTAAATGAGGCAAAGCTTCACTTTGCAAAGTATATCCAATCACATGCAGGGAAAATAAAAATAAAAAACTGAATTTTTTTCCTTGAACATGGTTGGATGATTGTGGTGCCAAAAAAGAGAACCAGTTTTGAATATAAAACTTGACAGAGTTTATTTAATACATGATTAAAAATATATAAAAAAATCTGAATTTAAATTTTACACATATCCAATATAGGGTCACGGTAGATGATCACTTTGAACAACTGGTTGTAATGTAGTGTCTAATCCTAACATGTTTCACCAAAATTGGCTTCTTCACTGGATTTTTTGAAGATCTTCAGAAAATCCCCTGAAGAAGCCAATTTTGGCGAAACATGTTGGGATTAGACACTACATCACAACCAGTTAAGTGATCGTCTACTGTGACCCTATACTGGGTATGTGTAAAATTAAAATTCTGATTTTTTAAATATTTTTAATCATGTATTAAATCAACTCTACATACAGTATATATATGTAGCGGTTGGTTGCTACTAGTAACTAACATCCACCATATCACCCTGCTGCCAGACCTTCATCTGCGTTGTTTTGTTTTTGTTTATTGGGGGATATACCGTAACTTGGTTGGGGTAAAGGGGATATGGGATGCCCATAGAACATGTTGCTTTGCCATCATATTTAGTGAACATTGATGAATTAGAATAGCCTTGAAGAACTGATGTACTTCTAACATTTTACAGTCTCTTCCCCTGCATATCACCATGCAGACTATTTCTCCTTTTTCCTCTGCATCAATACCATGCAGACTGTTGCTCTCAGGACTTCTCTCCTCCTGCACATAACTTGCACTTGTAAAACTATTAGATCCCGTCCCATCATCTTCATTATGACAAAAGGGACCACTCTGAATAATCCCAGATTGCTGGCTGTAAGTAGTTGTACTTGGTGGTAGTTGACTGTGTAGTTCCTAGGCCTGAGGCCTGCAGTACCCCTCCCGGGGGGGGGGGGCTAGAAGTTTAACAGCTTGTACTTGGTGATGGACTACTGATCCCAGATAGCCCGACCCGCAAATTCTGCGCCCTCAGGCAACATCGATTTGACACACTTCCCCACAGTCTCTCCTCTGATCCAGGACTCCTCATCACTGGCCACGTAATGACGAAGCTATCTCACAGACTCCCTGGCATGCCTCCGCACCCAGCACTCCAATGTGGTACACTCACCGACCTTCTCCTGCCCCGAATCCATGATGGAGGACTTTATCTGGACGTACATTCCAACAGCCTCCAGCCCCTCTACCGAACTCCTCCGCCGGGCCTCACACCCCCCCCCCCCAGATGGGGTAGGGCCCCTGCCACTGTCTAGTACTCCATCCTCCACTTCTCCCGGCCGACAATGCTTCCCAGTGGCATGTTACCTCAGCTTTGTGACAGAGCATCCCAGAGAGAGCCTGGGAAAGTCCTATTCGGGGTTTATACATCTCCCAGGCTCCTCTCATATACATTCAGGGATCTCTGAGCCAGGGTCCAGTTCAGGTGTTGGTTCTCTCCCACAGGTTAATTAAAAGCTCACCTGAGCAGACAGCCTTTGCTCAGCCTGGGAAACACAGACAACGTTGGTTTGTGAGAGCAAGAAGGTTGGTAAAACTTGTTACCCTGTGAATGTGGAAGCTGACAAGCGTTAGGCTTGTCCAGCCTGGTAGTGAGGGCCTGTACATACTGTGTAGTTAGAGCCGAGACACGGCTAGGCTTTTGTTTAGCTATTTTTTCTTCTGTTTGTTTTCAGCACACTGTACAGCACCTGTCATTAGACTTTGTATATAGCACCAATAAACAACACTGTTTTCACTGATCCAATGGACTTGGTATCTGTGCCTGCTCATCCCAGGGAGTTTTTTGTACCTACTACCTGTCCCCCAGGTTACATATGGTTGAGAATGCGGGCAGCTGTAGTAAGTTACTACTTAAAAGGCCAGTACCTAAAGTGACAACATGGAGGACCTCCTCAAACAAATGGTGTTGGCAAATGCCGCGTTGCAGCAAGCAAATGCTGCACAACAGCAAACTAACGCTGCATGGCAGCAAGCAAACGCTACACAACAGCAAACTAACGCTGAATTGCGGCAAGCAAACGCTGCACAACAGCAAGCCAACGCTATCGCACAGGAGCAAACCAAGGTGCTGTTCCAACAGATTGGTGCTGTACAGGAGCAATCGCAGAGGCTGTTTGAACAGCTTGCCACTGCTGCAAAAGCGGATAGGAAACCCTTACTGAGGTTTTGGAGACGCTAGCACAGGGGTCACCTGCGATAATGAAGGATATTGGAGACAAGCCCTCAACCATCCATGTGGGTCGCTTTCTTTCAAAGATGACGGCAGATGATGATCCAGAGGCTTTCCTACTAACATTTGAACGGACCGCTGAGAGGGAAGGTTGGCCCCAAACCCAGTGGGCAGGACTGATCGCCCCCTTACTTTCTGGAGAAGCGCAGAAGGCCTACTATGATCTGGAGTCAGCAGAAGCGGGAGATTATGAGAAGGTCAAGCGGGAAATCCTGGCACGACTTGGCGTTACCTTGGCTGTTCGAGCTCAGCGGGTCCACAGCTGGTTCTTCCAAGAAAAGAGGCCCCCAAGATCGCAGATGTTTGATCTGATCCACCTGGTGCGGAAATGGCTACAGCCGGAGTCCCTGTCTGCGCCACAAATAGTGGAGCGTGTGGTCATGGACCAATTCCTGAGGTCACTGCCAATTCCCCTGCAGAAGTGGGTGAGTCAAGGAGACCCCAAGTCAGCAGACAACCTGGTGGAGCTCGTTGAGAGGTACTTTGCTGCAGAGAACCTGGTCACCACCCCTACAGCCGCACGGACTTTCCATCCAAAACCACGGTCTCCCCAGGCAACCGGTAAGACTGTTCCAGGGGAAGTGGGTGGTAAGCATGGCAAGGAAATAGGGGGGAGGAATTTTGGTGCCAGGACTGAAGTTTGGCGGCCCAAGCAAGGGAAGCCACTGCCTGTCAGCAAACCAGATTGGGGAAATATCAGGTGTTTTCGTTGCCAAGAACTGGGACATGTTGCAGCAAACTGTCCATTAACAGATGAACCAATGCAGTGTGATCTATCTTTTAGAAGGCAGTCTATGTTTGCTGCCGTTTCATGCGCTGCAGTGCCAAATGTGGGAAAACACATGTGTCAAGTGACTATTAATAATAAGCCTATTACGGCCTTGCTGGACTCAGGAAGTCTAGTTACTTTGGTTACAGCTGAGATGGTTGAAACTGTGAATTTTCATGCAAAAAAAGTTGCTGTGATCTGTGTACATGGGGATACCCGCGAGTATCCAATAGCCACTGTTCAGTTTAAAACTGGCTTAGGTACGGTGACCCATTCGGTCGGACTGGTGCCCCACTTGGTGCACGAGGCTATCATTGGTAGGGACTTCCCTAAGTTTTGGGAACTGTGGGATTGTCCTGACCCAGTCGCAGTACCTAACTCAGTCGCAGAGCCAGAACTCATGGCCATTACTGACCTTGTGAGTTCAGGGGACTCCTCTCAGGGCTCTCCGGGTGATCCTTTCTCAGTTATGGCAGGAGAGCTGGGGGAGCCTGAAGAAGTCCCCACAACCAGTAGAGCTGGACAGCCGTCTGCTGAATCTGAGCCTACGTTAGAGTTTACCGATCTAAATGTGCACAAGGAAAATTTTGGTACGGAACAGAGAAAAGACCCTACCCTTGCCAGGGCCTGGGAAAATGTGGTGGTGGTTGATGGGGTACCTGTCGAACCGGGGGACGGGCCCTGTTTTCCATATTTCTGCAGCAATGAGGATTTACTGTATCGTGTATGTAAAACTAATGATGAAGTGGTTGAACAGTTGGTAGTCCCTAAGCTATACAGACGGGTGGTGTTGGAACTTGCCCATGGGCATTTGCTAGGAGGCCATTTAGGGGTTGAGAAAACCACTGAAAGGGTGTTGCGCAGGTTTTACTGGCCTGGGATATGGAAAAATATCGAGAATTATTGTCAATCCTGTCCTATATGTCAGATGTCAGCCCCCCAACCCCACTTTCGAAGTCCGTTAGTGCCCTTGCCCATTATTGAAGTGCCCTTTGAAAGGATTGCCATGGACCTGGTGGGTCCACTCCCCAAATCTGCCCGCGGTCATCAACATATCCTCGTGATCATGGATTACGCTACCCGTTACCCCGAGGCCGTTCCCTTACGCACTGCATCTGCTAAAAACATTGCCAAAGAGCTGTTTATGGTGTTCAGTCGGGTTGGCATCCCGAAAGAAGTCCTTACAGACCAAGGTACCCCATTCATGTCACGAATAACTAGGGAGCTCTGCAAGTTATTTAAGGTGACGCAGTTGCGTACCTCAGTGTACCATCCTCAAACGGATGGCTTGGTGGAACGCTTCAATAAGACATTAAAGAGTATGTTAAAAAAGGTTGTTGATAAGGATGGGAAAAACTGGGACTTCCTGATACCTTACTTGATGTTCGCCATCAGGGAAGTTCCCCAGTCCTCTACGGGGTACTCTCCATTTGAGCTGCTTTATGGGAGACACCCTCGGGGACTCTTAGACATAGCCAAGGAAACTTGGGAGGGGGAGCAGACACCTCACAAAAGTGTTATTGAGCATATCGCTCAAATGCAGGATAGGATTGCAGCAATCATGCCGGTAGTAAAAGAACATTTACTGCAGGCCCAAGCCGCCCAACAGAGGATATACAACAGGGGGGCCCAACTTCGTGTTTTCTCACCTGGTGACCGGGTCCTCGTGTTAGTTCCCACTGTTGAGAGCAAATTCCTGGCTAAGTGACAGGGACCCTTTGAAGTAATTGAAAGAGTTGGGGAGGTCAATTACAAGGTGTATCAACCAGGTAAAAGGAAGCCCGAACAGATTTACCACATAAACCTGTTAAAGCCCTGGAAGGATAGACTGGCATTAACTGCCAGGTCTCTCCCGGTAACCCTTAAGGGTACTGAATCCCCTCTGATCCCTGAGGTCACGATTCCAGACACTCTGTCATGTTCCCAGAAACAGGAAGCTAGAGAGTTCCTGATAAGGAATAAAGAGAAATTTTCAGAGTTGCCGGGCACGACTTCAGCAGTTCAGCATGATATTGTTACTGAACCTGGGGTCCGTGTCAAGCTCAAACCATACCGAATTCCCGAAGCTAGAAGAAAGGACATCAGTGAGGAAGTTAAAAGGATGTTGGAGCTAGATGTTATTGAGGAATCCAATAGTGACTGGTCTAGCCCCATTGTATTAGTCCCAAAACCGGATGGCACTTGGAGGTTTTGTAACGACTTCAGGAAGCTTAATGCGGTAACAAAGTTTGACACATACCCAATGCCCAGGGTAGACGAGCTTATAGACCGACTTGGCAAGGCCCGTTATCTGACCACTTTGGACTTGACCAAAGGATATTGGCAAATACCCCTGACTGGTAGGGCCAAAGAAAAGACTGCATTTGTGACCCCGGAGGGGTCGTTTCAGTATAAGAAAATGCCTTTTGGGTTGCAAAATGCCCCTGCAACATTTCAGAGGGCTATGGACAGGACCCTAAGACCTCACCGACAGTATGCTGCAGCCTATCTGGACGACATAGTGGTGCATAGCACTGACTGGGAGTCTCACTTGCCCCGTGTCCAGGCTGTCCTGGATTCCCTTTTCAAAGAAGGGTTTACGGCAAATCCCAAAAAATGTGCCATTGGGCTAGAGGAAGCCAGGTATTTGGGCTACACTATTGGCCGGGGTGTCATAAAGCCCCAGGTGAATAAAATAGAAGTCATCCAGGAGTGGCCACGTCCTGCAAACAAGAAGCAGGTCAGGGCCTTTCTTGGCATTGCGGGGTACTATAGAAGATTCATCCCAAATTTCGCAACTATAGCTGCCCCACTGACAGACCTTACAAAAGGGAAAGCCTCCGTAATGGTGAAATGGTCTCCAGTAGCAGAAGAGTCTTTTCAAGTACTGAAGAAGGCTCTTTGTGCACAGCCAATCCTATACTCCCCCGATTTCTCCAAAAACTTTTTGGTCCAGACGGATGCATCTGATGTGGGTATCGGGGCAGTACTTTCACAGGTACACAATGGGGAAGAACACCCTGTGGTGTACTTAAGCAGAAAGCTCAATGACCATGAAAAGAAGTACGCAGTCATTGAAAAGGAGTGTCTGGCCATAAAGTGGGCCGTGGACGCGCTCAGGTACTACTTGTTGGGGCGCCAGTTTGAGTTGATAACTGACCATGCTCCCCTGAAATGGATGGCCCAAAAGAAGGAGACTAATAGGCGGGTGAACCAGTGGTTTTTGGCCCTACAAGACTACGCCTTTACAGTAAAACACAGGCCAGGTGTTGAGATGGGGAATGTAGATGCCCTCTCCCGTGTTCACTCCTGTTGGGCTATTGAAAAGTCATTGAAAAGGAGTGTCTGGCCATAAAGTGGGCCGTGGACGCGCTCAGGTACTACTTGTTGGGGCGCCAGTTTGAGTTGATAACTGACCATGCTCCCCTGAAATGGATGGCCCAAAAGAAGGAGACTAATAGGCGGGTGAACCAGTGGTTTTTGGCCCTACAAGACTACGCCTTTACAGTAAAACACAGGCCAGGTGTTGAGATGGGGAATGTAGATGCCCTCTCCCGTGTTCACTCCTGTTGGGCTACAGGTGTTCCAACCCTGGGGTTGAAACAAGGGGGGAGGATGTGTGACAGAGCATCCCAGAGAGAGCCTGGGAAAGTCCTATTCGGGGTTTATACATCTCCCAGGCTCCTCTCATATACATTCAGGGATCTCTGAGCCAGGGTCCAGTTCAGGTGTTGGTTCTCTCCCACAGGTTAATTAAAAGCTCACCTGAGCAGACAGCCTTTGCTCAGCCTGGGAAACACAGACAACGTTGGTTTGTGAGAGCAAGAAGGTTGGTAAAACTTGTTACCCTGTGAATGTGGAAGCTGACAAGCGTTAGGCTTGTCCAGCCTGGTAGTGAGGGCCTGTACATACTGTGTAGTTAGAGCCGAGACACGGCTAGGCTTTTGTTTAGCTATTTTTTCTTCTGTTTGTTTTCAGCACACTGTACAGCACCTGTCATTAGACTTTGTATATAGCACCAATAAACAACACTGTTTTCACTGATCCAATGGACTTGGTATCTGTGCCTGCTCATCCCAGGGAGTTTTTTGTACCTACTACCTGTCCCCCAGGTTACAGCTTATATAGGAGGCCCGTCCCCTGCCAATACCAAGTAGGGATTGGTCAGGCCTCCCACACAAGCTGCCCACCACTCCAGTCCCAGGCCCTGCCTTCTTCTCTGTACATTCTCCCCAGAGACAGGGGAGGAGCCTCAGAACTAGAGCAGAGGTGGCTACACCCACTGCTACACTAACCACTCCCAGCCCCCAGATCAAAACAAGCAGGCCTAGCCTGAAGCATAAGCCTGCCTAATTTTACCTGTGCTGACAGTTTAACCTAGAAAAATCCTATTCTAGCACCTACCTATGGTAGAGGGTGCTACATTTATATATATATATATATATATATATATATA